>BMAO01033988.1:0-44228 GCA_019973975.1 Trichonephila clavata
AACCATAACTTGGATTGCTGGGATCATCTGCAAGATCATCTTCTTGTCTACATTTTAATTGTCTATTTTAATTCTATCTTCTTTTGTTTTTGTAAAACTGCCTTTTCCGCTTTCTTATACGTGCATGATCGCTTCTTGCAATGCTCGACATGTGTAAAATCCAGGTTGAATATTTAATGTATCTAAAACTTTTAATTTGGTAATGAAGCCTTGATTATACAAAGATATAGCTTCATATACTCCAGTTTTTAAAGTACCCAATTGTACAAAAACAGTTTTTGGAATTATGGACCAGATTATTTAAGCTTTCATTACAATTTGAGTTTTACTGTGCAAGCATCTAGACAGAAGTTCAGGGTTTGAAAGATCTCTAAATACCTTTTTTATGCAATTCATAATTGCAATAGGTAAGTTGTGTTTATGTTTTTATGTATCCCCTATCAGTATAGACTTATTATATCCACACCACGAATAATCTCCCATGGGGCATAAACCATGTTGTGGATTCAAATCTGTTGAGATTTTATGAAAAAATGTAGCCCAAATAGCTTGTTTCATGGCTGACAAATTACCCGAGTTATTTCGAATAGCCAAACCATAGTATCTTTTGCAATTTGTCTATTTCTGCATCTGTCAATCTATTACGGCCTCCTAGAGATTTTTTGTCCTCGAGCTTTGTACCTTTTAATTTTGATTTTAATGCCCTGAGTCGTGTCCCCATCCTTTTTTCAACATGACCAACACATTCTAATTTTTCAATGTTGACATTTTTGTAAGGTTTAGATTCTAAAACTGCTTTGTATGCTTTAGAGTCCCCATCACCCAAATATTGTGTATGTCGTAAATTATGTAACATCTCTGAGCGATGGAAGATACGAAGGGCACCTTCAACTTCCATTCCTCCACTATTTCCGAAGTAATTTGCCGAACACTCATCACTATGTACATTGCCGTTAAAATGGCATGAGCATCTTCTCGATAATATTTCGGCATCAACAACTTTCCCAGTGTCCATACTAACTGCCGTAACAACACCATTTAGAGAAGTATGGCCCCTTTTTTCTGCCAGGTACCATCTATAGCCACAGGTACATTTGGGTTACCATTATTAAATGATATTGCTTCGGCAGCAGCTAATGCCATAGACACTTTAGCTACTTTTTCTGTCGCATGATTTAATGCATGCATGGACTCATAAAACCGCTTTGGTGGAGGTGGCAAATTCATAACTCCACAAAATATTTTTGCAGCTGCTTCTCCTTTTCCAACTGACCTCATAGCATATGCAAGTCTAGTGTTCACCTCATACATTTTTGTATCTTTTTTCATTAACTACAATTTTAGTAAACCTGGTATTGAGAACAGGTTGAATAAGACCCAAAAGAGTCACAGCATATTAATAACTCTGTAGCCAAACCCTGAATTTGGCGACCAGATTTGATGTTGATACCTTGTTTTTTACATTTTACACATAATATATGTTGTTTCAAGGCACTAGAAAACAGTGGAATGTCAATTATTTCACAAAAATTTTCAGATGAATCTAAAAATGAAACATACTTATCATTAAACTTACCTAATTTTGATTTTGACGATGAATTCTTAAGATACGTAAATGGAGGTTGTTCTACTTCATTGAAGTCTCAGAAGATGGACTATCTTTACAATTTCCTCCAAACTTCCTTATTTTAAACGTTTTATTACTAGAACGAGGCATATTATTCAGTTTTTGTGCATTTATATCTGATCAAAATGGAGAATATTGGCTATATTTTACGAGATAAAAAGCAGCACGTGAGTTACCAGATAGTAAACAAACAGCTACAACTAATCACTTCACTTCTTTCCAAATGAGTTGCCGATCAAAATAAATTCTTTTAATCAATTTAAGTTATTTGACAAGGCTGAAAAGGTAGCATGTATCATTTGTTTGATTTGAAAGGGCGGGCAATCAGTTGTTTTGAGATTTGACAGATGTAAACAACTTTTTAAAAAATATTAAAAATACTTCTAATTCAGCTAGAACAAAAATTTAAACTGTATCAGAAAAAGAAAGAGTGGTATTGTATTTTTCAATCAAATTTGAAAAATAGATTTTCTGATCGATTTTTGTGAAGTGACCCCCTTTATATTTCGAAAATCCTAGTTCAGGCTCTGTACAGAGGTCTGAGCTATATGTAGGCAAATTATTATTATTATATAAGCATTTGCCATAATAGAAGAATACTCTGAATAAAGGTGTGATTCGGTGTTCTTTTTTTGCCAAAGTATTTAATTTAAATAAATCTTTTATTGTAATAATGTTCTTAAAACAATTTTATGCGTGTATTCCAGAGTTTGTCAAACTGTGGGGCGTGCCCCCTAAAGGGGCGTGACAACTCTATGAGGGGGGCGCGATCATATTGAAAAGCCTTTAACAAAAGATGATTTTAAAAATTATTAACAAACAAAAAAAATAAATTCTGACATAATAAAAAAATAAAATATACATTTACACTGATATAATACACTTACAAATATATCAGTACTACACAAAGTTTTTTTATAATTGATATAACAATACTAAGTTAAGAACAAGTTTAATAATTACCAGTGACCCCATGGGATTGTTATATACATATAAAGTTATATACAAAAATTAACACTTGTCTTGATAATTAGTACGGTTCAGTGACGCACACAAGGGGGGTGTCCTGAGGGTCCGGACACACCCCAAAGCCCCTGAATGTTTTTCGATTGATGATAATACTATTTATATATAACATAAAATTTAATTAAGTTCTTGTGATTAACAATTTATTTTATTAATTATTGCTAATTATTAATTCAATAATTTATTTTTTACTGTTTTTTGTTAACAAAACGACACAATCAGAAGCATCAAATGGTGTTGTCTTGAGGAATGATACGAGTTGGGGGACTTTCGACCATGGACTCCCCCCTTGAAAGATTTTTGTGCACGCTACTGGTACGGTTTATAATTAATCCCTTCGGAATAATTTTATGGATAACAGTGCACATAAAAGATCTTACTTTAAAAAGGCGTATGTATACATACGAGGTAATTGACAATTAGGCTGAGAGAGACGTTTATATACGCCGGTGGCACTTAAAATCGTATTGTAGCTTTAGCGTCAATGTATTGTATTATTGAATTCAATACATTGTTCTTGTAATGGGGGGGGGGGGGGGGGGGGGGGGTGCTATGAAAATGATGATTAAACTATTGGGGTCGCAAATATTGTATACTTTATGAGGAAGGGGCATTCGGTGTTATTCTAATCTAAGTGGAAGTTAAATATTAAAAAAAATATTAGTTTGGACGCTTTTGCAAAATTACGGTTCAAAACATATTTGGATACCTTAACGTTTTATTACAAAATGAGTGGAAGTGAAAAACGACGATGATGAAAATGGCTTTAGAGCTACTTAAAAAAAAAAAAGTGCAGTTTTTTAAGATGAGCGAGTGAGAGTTACATTAACGCTGCACTATAAGACAACATTAGAGCTATCGGTGACGGACATCGTAATTTTTAGCCTCGAGTAATTGACGAAGACAACGCCTGAGTTGGCACTCACAGTACAAACTACTAGGCCACAGCAAAGGGAAGACTTAGAACCAAGACATGTTTAACGGGCTTCAGCCGCTCTATACGGCGGGTCTTCGGTGACACAAGGCTGGAACTCAGGAGACTCTAGCCCCGAATTAAAGACAATAACCACTAGGCTTTCAGGGCCATGCAGTTTTTTTATAGTGACTGACAACGTTTCGAATCGTAATTTTGCAAAAGCGTACAAACAAATAACTTTTTTGGTATTTAGTGTCACCTGAATTAGAATATTACACGCACTATTGTTTTAAGAATATTACAACAAAAAAAATTAAATGTAATTTTTAGGGAAAAAAATTAATAAAAATAAATTATAAGAAGTGACTTGGGGTTGGGCTTAGATCCCAATTTAGTCTTCAAATTTGGTGACCTTACAGATATTTCTATAGGTCTAAGATGATTATTTATCGTAGATGTTCTAGAAATCATTACAAAAGTCTTACCAGCCTATATAAGAAGGATGCAGAGGGGCAACGAAGAATCCCTCACAGCTTGAAAGGTGACTGCGAGTTTTCATTGATTTAATACCATAAAGTGAGTATGGATTTGTATTGCTGTGAGAAATTTGAATTCATGCTATTCTGAATTTTATATGTATTAATTATTTTCCTGTTAGTTATAATTATTGCAACTGCTGTATAATTACTGACAATAAACTATGATTTACTCCGTAAAAAACTAACTTTTAACTACCGAAAAAAAATAACTAGGCTTGCCTTTCGAGTACTCCTAGCAACCCTAATTAAGACTAATAACAATTTCAACCAATTAGAACGAGAAGTGGAATTATTAGATGATAATATCCCACTTACTTTAATTAAACTCAAAACCCTCTTAACAATTACGTTAAAAATTAAAGCAAATTAAATTTCTTAATAAAAAAGCTTCTTAACCTAAGAAATAAAGTATCTGGCAAATACATTAAATTATATGTTAAAATGATGACGAATATAAATATCTCACACACACATTAGAGGCATATGATGACTTTGACTTCTACGTCATTAAACCAGAATTTTAGATACCCATTGAAATTGTAATTTAAAAAACTCTCAATCTTCACCAAACTCCCAAAAAATAAAAAAGGATGTAGAAGATCTCGGTTTCTTAATAACTAATTGTGCACAACAAAAGCCTCTCTCCCTATCTATCAAGTAACATTGTCGAGGAATAAAGAAAACCCTTATATTTTCGGTCTTAACCCTCTGACCGGAACATCCGTCCCTCAGACGGGGATGATTTGCTTTTATGCCTGAAGATAACTCTGTGGTGTGATTTTTGGGGTGAGCAGCCTTGACATCTTCAGCTGTACTCTTCTCAATGAAAGGATCACATGGTGGTACTTGGCGATTTTTTTTCAACGCACGATATATGCGATCTTTCGTATCTATCACCATCTATCAGACGGATGTTCTTCCGTACGTATGTTTTAGTGTCCCGTCTCATAGACGACTGTTCCTTCGAAACAATATTTATATAATAATATTTTAATTTGCCTTTTTTTTAATTATTTATGATTATTATAGATGACGACCATGAAAAAAAAAGGAATTGTCGATTTTGTTCCTGCAAAAAAAAAAAAAAGAAGAATGACGTTATATAAATGCGTCAAATGTGGAACTCCTATTAGCTTGAAACACACCAAAAAAACATGTGATATTTGCATTCAAAAAATGTTATGTTTACTGTAGTTCCTACAATTTTATGCATTGTTAATTCTACTTTAGCATTACTTTTGTTCCTATAGTTTTTTCGTTTTTGGTACTATTATTTTTAATTATTTTTACATGAATATAAATCATTCCTAATCAGTTTTTATAAAAATACTAGTTACAATTTTAGTGATAAAAGTATATTAATATAGTGTGCCTCATAAAGACAAATATTATTGTAAAAATTGTATTGTATTTTTTCGTTTATATTTATTTTTTGTTTTTTTTTTTTTTTTGTATTTTTTGTGGTTTTTAATGACCCTCTGTTCCGGTCAGAGAGTTAATCATCTAGAATACATGCAGAATTAGAGAAGCCTCAATCAATGCTTTAATTCCAAACACTTTTTCCATACCACTGCAAATTGCCACCTAAATCCAGATGCATGAAATATGGTAAGGAACATCTTACCGGAAATTCCGAAACAAAAAAGAGACAGGAAAACTTCTTCTGCATAAATTGCAAAGAGTATACCTCCCCCCTCCCCTACCTCCTATAGCAAATCTAAGTTCTCAACCCCTCTTCGAAAATGGAAATAAAACCACCATAATTTGTAATAGAAATATTGTCAAAGAAGCAGTTTCTTTCCCTAATATTGGTAGCAGAGACATTCCGGATCTAACCAAGATATTAATACCCTACCTATACTTGTAACAACAACGATCAAAATAATTTTCCAAAAAGCATCCCTCAAAATAATGACCAAGTTAATGATAATGTTTCAGATCTTATTAAACTTCTGGAATTATGAAATACTATAGCAATTCTTTACAAAATCTTAACAAAACAATGCCCCTGCTACTAGAACCAGTCGCCAAAATTAAAGCAGCGGAAACAAAACCAAAGAAAAAGCTTATATAAGTCGAATCAATGCTAAATTAATTTTCCAACCATAACGTTTTTTTTAAAAAATTCTCCTACATTATTCTAAACTTAAATAAATACAAATATCATGCATAAGTGCTAGATTCTATATTTTCAAAAAAAAAAAAATTCTGTAAAGAGCAGTTAAAACCAATATAGCTTATTCCCATCATCCAATCAAAGTGCTTCTCACAAGATCATCTCAGCTTTTCTTTTAAGGTTACTTCCCTGATCCTTGCCTCCTGAATTCCGCTTCTAACATCCAACCCAAGTAATCAACACCATCTACCATTATAGTTTCAGATAGTAGCTTGAAGGTAATTGACGTACCTTGGTATCCATGTGTCAACAAAAAACGTAAGAAACGTAATTATGAGGAATTTTTCTATATTTAATAGATGATTCACAATTTAACGATATATACAGTCGACTCTCGATAATATGAGCCTCTCGATAATTCGAAGTATATGCTCAGTCCCTAGAAAAACTCTTAATATTTCGAACTAAAACAATACGTTTGGGTACACTCAATAATTCGAAGTAAAATCTGAGGCTAACCAGACTACAACACCAATAATTCGAAGTTATTTTAAAAAACTCGACAAAATCTAACACTTATTATCATGTACAGTCCTGTAGCAAACAGGTTGGAGCTTGTGTTGTATTGTCTGTGTGTCTCCCTTGTAACGCAGCCCCTTTAATAACCTTCTGTCTGCTACCCCTTCTTAGTGTTTTTCTGTTCATCAGGCAAAAATACACTTTTATTGCTTTTCTTCTTCAAGTGGATAATAGACCAACCGCACCTGTTGTCAGCTGTCCATATCTTTCGTTTAACACGTGTATTTAGAAAGGATAGCCCACTATTGTGAAGAAGAGATGCGTAGGATTGTGTAGGAATATATTCTCTTATAATGCAGGACTTTTATCTTCTGCATAATATAATAATTTTTAAAAATTACTTTAAAATAATTTTATACATAAGTACAATGAGCGTTTTATGACATCGTTTCAAACTTAAGTGTTAGAAAGAAAAAATTCTCTTCGAGTATTTTACGATTTTTTTTCCTACCCTCTTGATAATTCGAAGTTTTTCATTGGTCCTGCGAACTTCGAATTATCGAGAGTCTATTTTATATTATATACCGTAATACTTCGAACTTACACGATAGGTGGGGCTGAGTGAAAACCGTAAAAGTCGAATTCACATAAGTCGGGGTATAATTTCCCATTTTAATATATATAAATTATTTTTAGTTGGGATCGGAATCGAAATAAAATAATAAATCAGAATAAAGGAAAAAGGTTTAGTAAAATTTTAGATAACACAAATATAAAATCGCAAACATAAGCTATTTTGATGTAGAAGATTTCACCAAATGTAATAAAGTAGCCTGCCGACTCAAAGTGTTTATTTTTTAAAAAAAATAAACACTTTGAGCCGGGGAATTTTTTCAAAATTTCCCCGTAGTATGCCTGGCATCGACAACTTCTTCAATCACATTACCAATTGGGTACAGAAGAGTCAGTTCTACTTCGTTTGGATGACGTAGCCGTTTCTCAAATCTGAGTAGATATAATGTATTAACAAACATGATATAGCAATTTTAACACGCAAGGGAAGAACACTTCGTAGATAAGAAATAAATAACACAAAACAAATTATCAGGATTAAGCGCCGATTCGACGCGAGAATTCGGAACATGTACATTGCTGAAAAGGATGAGGGGACTGGGTAATCGAGTTGTGGTAGCGCTCAAACAAAAGACGAAACGACGAGATTTGAAAAACCCGTAACTCTGGGATTGCAAAAGTTGAAGTTTTTCGGAAATTTTTTATTTTGACACACATTGTTTTTTTACATTACATAAATTCATATTCAGTCAATCTGTGTTAGGTTTTCGTAATAATATACATTTGAAAATGTATTAAAATCCGAAAATTAAATAGAGATATTTTATGTTCGTATTTATTTTCGCTTTTGAGAAACTAGTATTTATTGCATTTTTATGTCTAAAATTCAATGTTACAAATATCAGGCAATTACTGACGTTTTTTGCCATTAACACTAGCCTTAGACATTTTATTTTTACTTACGTTTTTTGCTTAGGTAACGATTGTGAGTTCTTACTTTTTTATGTATACTTAGATCTGTAAATATCAGTTTTTAAGTTTTAAGTGGGTCCGGCACTTCTATAGGATCCCATGTTAAATTGCGTAAGTTTATATACCTTTTCTCAGAAACTACTTAATTTTCATGAATAAAATTTTACTTTAGGCTATGTGTACTATCAATACCACTTTAACAAAGGGTTTTGTCTTTTTGTTAAAAATTAAATTAATTATGAATTTTTTAAAAATTGTCCAATCCCCCCCCCCTGAAATTTAGTTTAAAAATGTCATATCTGAAACAATTTGCTAGATATATCTAATTCCCTCGATTAAAATACGTAAAAATGTTAAAAGTCTGCTCATTGAAAATTTGAGCACTATATGATAAGTAGTTTTGCAGAAAAAGGTACATAAAGTAAAAAAATGTTACATTTTGAGAAAACGGGCTTTAAAGTAAAAGTTTGTAATTTTTTGATCATTTACTATTTTTAGTACTTTCCAGAAGCATATAAAGCATTTGATTTACTCTCTGCTCATATAAAACACTCTTCTAATTTTCTTTATTTCATTATTTTTAATAATTTTGCCTTTTATATGTATCTCACGATGCTTTCGTTGGGGTTATACGAAATCTACTTGTATCTAGGTTTTTGTGAACATGACACATAGTTATAACTTGGTTCAATATCACAATGTTTTAAGATAATTAATTTTGTTACATGACTCATATTGAACCGTGCAATAGACATATTTACCTCTAATTTTAGAGTTTTTAATTCCACAAATGTAGATCTTGGGACCATGAGACATATGGTGTTATTAAATGACACATTTGGGGGAGGGGAGGTTCTGGGTCTTTCCATGTAAAATTTTTTTAAAATAAATATTAAATTTTTAGTGATCCAATAATATTAATCCAATTTTTAATAAATATCAAATTTTTAGAGATCTAGGATCCCCTAGATCTCTAAAAATTGGCTTCATTTAATTCATTATGGTGTATGTGTTTATGATCATAGTGCCTTTCGTTAAATTCAGCTTCTGTCTTTTGAAACTTTCACCAGCAATTTTTAATCGGAGGACACAGTCAATGTTGAGGGCTCTTTTTTTAAACAGAAGATGAAAATCAACAGCCCAAACAGCAGTTTCCATGCTGTGTAGATCATTGATATTATTTCTAATAGCCATACCATAATATCTTTTAATTTCTGATATTAAAATGTTGGTGAATTGGTTACGACCTCTTAAATTTTTCCCATCACTTAACTCTCCCCCCCCCTTTGTTTCGCTTTTAAGATCCAAGGGACGTGTGCCCATGCACTTTTGGATAAGCCCAATACACTCTAATTTTTCCACCTTAACATCATATGGATTCGCGCTCATCAGAAACTTATGCAAGGGGAAACGCAGGTGCTTCTAGCAGAGCTCATTTGATGCGCGTCAAGGAGAAGCTTCATTTAAAAAAATTAATAAAAATATTTTTAATTATGATATTTGCTGATATCACATATAATTTTAAACAGAAATATTTGAACTATTAAAAAATATAAAAAAGTAAAAATTGATAATTTTTTGAAAATTTATGTGCCGGACCCCTTTAATTAGAAAAGATTACGCGATGCTTTGACTTCACAGATATATTACAAATTAAGGGGATTTTTAATAATTAAATATGTTGAAAATTGATGTAGTCACTTGCTAATTTTCTTTCATAAAATAAATTATTCCAAGGATTTGTTTTCAAAATTCTGTCACAAACTGGAAAATCCTACAAAATTTAAATTTTCTAATAGTCAAATGCCAAGGAGATAGAACAGCAATTTAACACTTATGGGCATATGTAGTCAATGCAATTTTTCTTTGTAATCACCTTTAAGGGTTTTTTGAAATAATGTAATATATGTGTTATGTTATATTTACTCATAAATTATACTTTCAGTGTGGAAAACTCATTCGTGTTAGTTCTAAAACAATTAGGAGAATAAGTTTTTATTACAATTTTTAAGTACGCAGTATGATCCAAAAATTCGGAGACTACGACCATTGCCGACGAAGAAAGCAAGTATCTAAAGTTAAACCATTTGAAATGGATTCTCCAATCTCTCCCTTACCTGGACAGATTGGTTTGGTCCATGTCATGTGACCGAACCGCACGCGCAGTTATTATCTTCCGAATCAAATTAGCTTTGCTCCGCGATGTAAGAAAGATGGCTTTTGTTGAACAGCATTCAACGTTAAATTTTATCAACGCTTAGGTAAAACACCAGTAGAGACTTAAAAAATTTAAGTAAGGTGGTAAATCTATCGTGGTAAATGGTAAATCTATCATGGAGAGATTCAAGGTTTGCGAATCGAACTGGCATTTTAAAGAAGACCTGAGAATCCATCAAAGGTAATGAACGTGTTAGACAACATTCGACTTCACGGAAAGAGTTTTTCATTGGTGTTTGAATGTGTTCGAAAAGATCGTCGCCTAGCACTATTTTACAAATCGCTGAAGCTACACACTTCTCGAAGACGTCGTTTGAGGGAATCCCTTCGTTGTAAATAGCCTCAGTTCTGGCAGAGTGACGATTGGAATCTTCTGCATGACAATGCTCCAGCACATCGACCCCAATTGGTAGGAGTTTCTTGCCAAAACTCGTACTAACGTGCTTCAACATCCCTCCTACTCCACAGACTTATCCCCGTGTGACTTTTACCTGTTCCCATCAATGAAAAAACGTTTACAGGGACACCATTTTGTGTCATCAGATGAAGTGAAAACAGCATTGAGGCCTTACGGGAGGATGCGAAAAAAGGCTTCCAGCTGTGCTTCCAGAAGTTATACGAACGCTGGCAGAAGTGTATCGTCGCCCAAGGGGACTACTTTGAAGGTGGATATGCTTTGGTACTGTGAATTATTTGGGGTATGGTTTTCTAGACCTTGTCCCCGATCTTTTGGATCATACTACGAAAACATCATACGGAAACGTCTTACCTATAGCCTTAAATTGTTTGCAGATTATTCTTTCCCGAAAGTTTATTGAGAAAATTAATTTTATAATGTGTTTTATGGAAAGATATATCCTTTTCTTAAGAGATTAAGATTATAACAATACATAAGATAATGATTTCGCCAACTTGTCAAAATTCTCGATAATTTGGAGTATAAAAATGAGCATGTTAACTTATTATATATATAGTTAAAAAATTTAAAAATTATTTTAAAAGCATATATATATATATACTAGTTTTTATCATTACATACATTGCTTTGAGTAATACATACGATAGAATTGGGGAATAATGAAACAAAGAAAGTTTCATAGTTAATAATACTATTGTATTAATTTTTGTAGTTACGGGAAAAACGTTCATAATTTCATTTTTCTTAAAATTTGCTTTTATTCTTACTTGATACAGCAATTGGTTATTTTCAGGGACTTTACATAAAGCGAGTAAAAAATTTTCCTTAGTTCAAAATTATTAAAGAATAAATAGGAAGTAATATACAAAAAAAAAATTTTTTTTAGACATATATATAACAAGCAATGCAGAAATATTGAAAATTACTACAAAATACAGATCTCTCCGCATATAGAACACTAAAACATCTGAGAACTTTTTGCCTTTGAGAAGGAATTACAAATTCAAGCAAATTTGTTTTTATACTCTTTTTATACCAAAATAAATGTTCAAATCCAATTTTTTTTGAAAAATATCTGAACTAATTTCTTTTTTTAAAACTAAAGGATTTGAACGTTTGGAAAATATAACTAGGAGCATAGAATAATACCAGAAAGAATATTTTAAAAACAAAGTTAGGTTTACTTCACCATTTAAATCATGTTGTAAAAAAAGGATAAAGAAAAAAAAATGCAAACTCGCCTCTGGTAATAAAATTTAATTTGACTTTTTGAGCCTTTGCATTAAATTAGATAATTCTTTTTTTCACTTTCATCAGCAGTCATTTTTTTTTCTCCTGAACCCTTTGGGATTTCAGTAGATTGATTTAGTTTGTGAAGCGAGATTAGTTCTGTCCATTTCCGGCAAATTTTTAAAAAAAACTTTAAGGGGAAAAAAGTTACGTTTTTTTTTTCTCTTCTCATTTAAAAAAAAGTTCGATGATTCTTCGCAATTTTCATCTATGTTAAGGAAAGTTGTGAAAAGTAGGAGGAAAAACATATATATTTTTTTTCTTAATTCTCTTTGCGATTTGTAACCTGCAGGTGAATTGTTAATTAACTTTGCTAGACAACTTTTAATTGGATTACATTTTAATTCCATTTAGTAGAAGGAAAAGTCAATTTAATTGTGCAATAATCACCGTGACAAATAAAAATTGCAATGAATATTGCCAAGAATGAACATTATTAGCTTTTAAATCAATATATTTTCTTACTATTAGTATAATTTATACACATTTAACATTGAATTAAAATTAAAACAGAAATTGCATGTAAATTGCATAAATAAATTATGCTTTGAACGATATACTAGTACTATTTTAGAAATAATATAATTGCATAAATAAATTGTGCTTTGAACGATGTACTAGTATTATTTTAGAAATAATATAATTGCATAAATAAATTATGCTTTGAACGATGTACTAGTATTATTTTAGAAATAATATAATTGCATAAATAAATTATGCTTTGAACGATGTACTAGTATTGTTTTAGAAATAATATAATTGCATAAATAAATTATGCTTTGAACGATGTACTAGTATTATTTTAGAAATAATATAATTGCATAAATAAATTATGCTTTGAACGATGTACTAGTATTATTTTAGAAATAATATAATTGCATAAATAAATTATGCTTTGAACGATGCACTAGTATTATTTTAGAAATAATATAATTGCATAAATAAATTATGCTTTGAACGATGTACTAGTATTATTTTAGAAATAATATAATTGCATAAATAAATTATGCTTTGAACGATGTACTAGTATTATTTTAGAAATAATATAATTGCATAAATAAATTATGCTTTGAACGATGTACTAGTATTATTTTAGAAATAATATAATTGCAAAAAAAGAAATCGAAATTAAAACATTTATTAATTATTCCTACAACTCTTTGCTATTGTAAATATTAAAAAAATAAAATTTCTGAAATTTCTCTCTCTAATTTTAGTTACAAACTCGTGGTTGGCCTGCCGCGGGTTCGAGTCGTCTTGCCACTGAAGACCATCCGTATAGAGGGATCTCTATACGGATCTGTATCTGTCTGGCTTCACAGTTCTCCCGTTGGTGTGGTGTGGTAATTAAGAGAGGGTGATGCTACCTCGGGTGTTGTCCTCACCACTTGCCTAAGGTTCAAAATTACGAGGTCCATTTCCAATAGACCTATTATGGTTTTGTAGGGAACATTAATATATAACCCTCACTTATCGTCACTCTATTCTTTGAATGCTTAAAGTGCTCCGAATGAGCTCCTTATAATTAGGGTTTGCAGCCCTGAAATCGTGGTGTTTCTTCGAATCCTGAAATCCCAGGGTTAAAATAGTTAATCCCGGGATTAAATTTTTTCCCCTGAGTTATTTTTAAAATTCTTTTACCAACAAAATTTTTGAAGAGTTTAACTCTCAGAAAATTTATTTATTTTAGTTATGAAATATATACGTAGAATTTTGTTCGTGTAATAAAAAGTGCTATAAGTGAAAACTATATGCAGCTCTTATTTCTCATATGGGAGAACGTCGCACAGATCTAAGTGGTTTGCTACAATACTTACGCAATGGTATAACCAACGTTTCAGGAATAGATTTTGTCACAGTTCATTCTTTAATTAAATGCCACAAATTAATAGTGGACACGCTTGAAAGACTTGACGCTTCAAATCCCATTGCATTACTAACAGCTCATGCAACGGGATCTTCTATTTTAAATGAGGTAACACTTGAAATTGATTCACATTCTAATTAAAAAACCGAATCAACTTATATACAAAAACCATTAAGTGTAGCAGAAGAACTAGATAAAGTTATCAAAGAAGTATATGCACCAATGCAGTCTATTAGATTTGAGACACTGTCATCAAAAATTCAAAAAGAAATCTCTTTTTGAAAATGGAGGGAGACGTGGTGACTACCTGGAAAGAAAATACTCCTGTTTAATGACGATAAAACCTACTAGTGTAGAGTCAGAAAGAGATTTCTACGGCAGGACACTTTGTAACAAAAATTCGAAGCTATTTGAAAGATGAAATGCTGGACGAGCTGTGTTTTTTAAAAGCTTATTTACAGAAACACAAGAAATGAAGTAAGGTTTTTAACACGCTTTTATGTTTCACTTGCATGTAACGGAATCTTGGAACTCGATTTTCACCCACTTAAAAAGGTCAGATTAATTCGAAATTTTGTACACTTGTCAAGGACCGATGACAATACAATAATTTCACAATTTTGTTCTATTATCCTTATCAGGATCGTCAGGAATAACGATAATCAGATTTGGCGACAATTCCATATACCACTCCCAGATTTGGTTACTTATTGCATATACAATTTTCATATTTGGCAACTAATTCCATACACCATTTTTAGATTTGGCGACTAATTCCATACGTCATTTCCAGATTTGGTGACAAATTCCAGATTTAGTGACTAAAAGAATAAAGTGTAACCATAAAGCGAGTGTTTTGAATTTAAAACTAATTATATGCAAGTGTAAAATACGCTTGTGGTTAATACAGATGAAATAAACAAAAAAAAGTGTCCTTTGTGTGAGAAAGTGGAGGGTGGGAGTGTGTTAGCGATTTCTTACCATAATATAAACATTTTTCTGAAAATGAAAATAAAAAAAGGCTCGTGCATGTGAAAAAAAATAATTTATGTTCTAACTGCTAAATATTTTTTTATTTTTATAAAGCAATACGTTTAGAAGTGATGATACGATTTAACATTATAGCAATACTGTTAAAAGGGGATAATATGATTGACACTTGATATTACCATGTTTTTATTAACTCGCTTTCTTGAATGTCTGTCCGGGTGGAATTTTGTAATTCTTTTTAAACTGACTTCCCGATGAGCTAAGAGA
The DNA here is from genome assembly GCA_019973975.1 of Trichonephila clavata. Taxonomy (NCBI): domain Eukaryota; kingdom Metazoa; phylum Arthropoda; class Arachnida; order Araneae; family Nephilidae; genus Trichonephila; species Trichonephila clavata. The sequence goes on from BMAO01033988.1 coordinate 15,338, forward strand.
CTTACAATTTGGACCATAGCTCGGAAGTGAATGACAATGCATAAAAATGTGAAAAAAGCAGGAAAAAAAAACGAAAAGAAGAAATTTTTAGTCCGTTATAAAAACATGGAACATTAACATTTTTTTAAATTCGAACTTTTACACACTTTTATTTGTTTGACCTGTTCTATAGAGACGGAATCTGATATAACAATACGGGACTCATCCGAAGCCCCGTAAACGGAGAGAATAAATACACTTCAGAACCTTTAATTAATATCCATTGAAGAGCAAGATTCCAGCAGCCACGTATAATTCCGGCTCCAAATATCAAACTCAAGGACAAATTCAACAATGAATAAATGTTTGTTTAAAAAACTAAAAAACACGCTTTTATTGTAGATCGAACTAAAAAATAAAAAATAAATTATAGTTTAAAAAAACTAAAAAACACGCTTTTATAGTGAATCGAACTAAAAAGTAAAAAAATAATTCTTAATATAAGAATAAAATGATGAACGAGAAAATTAATGTCATTGTGGTAAAAGCGTGGGGTGCTTTGTACTACATTTTTACACTCACTCAGCATTTCGGAAGTTAGAAATTATAACAATTGATAAATATATAGAACACCCCACGCTTTTAATCCAATGACATTAATTTTCTCGTTCATCATTTTATTCTTATATTAAGAATTATTTTTTTACTTTTTAGTTCGATTCACTATAAAAGCGTGCTTTTGGTTTTTTTAAACTATAATTTATTTTAGTATCAATATATGTACTATTTTTATTTGTTTTTTTTTTATGATGAATTAAGTTTTGCTTTGATTTGTTTAAATACAAATAATATAAACCAATTTTTAACTGTTTTCAGTTTTATGTTATTTCGACTATGCTAATATGTAAGTATTTTTCTTAAATAGTCCAATCCTTTTACCGCTTCTGAATAAAACCCGGATCTCGGAACACACACACACACACACACACACACACACACACACACACACACACACCACACACACACACACACACAACACACACACACACACACACACACACACACACACACACACAGAGAGAGAGCGGTGGTATCTATTTAAACCAGTAACAGCCTCCGTACTGAGGTGATGATCTTGGTCTAGTGGTATGTTACGTGAAAATGGAACTGAGGGTCGCGGGTTATAACCTCTTCATTCGTGACCCAGGCGGAACTAAGAAAGAGCGTAAACTTCTGAACTGTGGTGGCACCATCTATCCGCGAAAAGAGCAACCACAAAAACTCGTCAGACTCACTTGACACAGAAAACGAACTCGAATCACATTTAATTTCATTAAAGTTTTAGTACAGCCAGTAGATTAAAAACTCACTTATATAATTATAACAAATTAAATTAGATATATAGAGCCCTGATATTTGTTATCGCATAGCAATAAAAATAGTTTGAGCAAGTCTTATATATTAATTAATAGGTATAGTTTTGTATTTTGAAATATAACTTTTATTACAAATATTATAATTTTGAATTATTTTGTCGCAAAACTTTTCTTTAATAAAAATTCTTTATAATTTAAATTTAAATTTTAGATACTTGTTCATTAAAATGAAGTCTTTGAATGTCAAATTAAATAATAATTTAAGGACTTATAACAAATTAAATTCAAAATTAATTGAGATTAACGGTAGTTATTAATCAAAATTAAAAAATAATTCGAGCGACAGTATTTATAAGAAGAATATTTTTATTCGAGAAACACATAATTGGGAAATTTAATCAAAGTAAATATTTATGTTGCCTCAAAATTTTAACTCTAATTAAATTTGTTTAATAAATTTAAATATTATTTAAATAAGCAAAATTTTAATTACATCAACGAATAATAGCTGAAATAGTTTTTTTTATAAAGGACATAAATTTAGTTAAGCCAGAATATCGAAAGCGGATTGTTTTAATAAATATTCTATGTTCGAAAAACTAAATAAAATTTAATTTAAACCAAACGATAATAACGAGAGAAAATCCACTGAATCAATTGAATGAAGAATTTTTTTAATGAAGTGTATTTTCTCGTTTATTACTAAAAGAGAAATTATCTGAAAGTGATACTTTAACGTTAGAAAACTTATCTAACTTGAGGTGAGAAAACAAAATACGCATTGCAGAATTTTAAAAATATTCTTAAAATAATAAAATCCATTCACACAGTCGCTGGAAACTAACTTTCTCAGTGTTTCGAACTTCGTTGCTTTTAGTCTAGTTTCCCGAGGCTAAGGTTGGTTTACTAGCAAAAAGGGTTGAGTTGTTTTATTCCTTCTACTACTATAGTAACTTTTATCGCACGGGAGAGAAAAAAATATCTTTTCCTTTAGTTTGCAATTTTTTGGTTAAATATCCCAGTGGTTTCAAGAAAGTAAGGGAAAAAAATGCTAAAAAGGAAGGCCATTTTTGGTTTTTATTCTTTTTAAAAATCATTTGCTGCTTTTTGAAAGTGCGAATTCTATTTTTTTCTTGCTCCTTTGCACATCTTGTCGGACGCCATTTTTTTCTTTTTCACCTGCTGGAGTCCCGTTCTAGCTTGAATGGCAGGGAGCAGCACTTCAGGAAAATATAATTCTTGTTGGTCGAAAGAAAAAGAAAGGAAAAAAAAAATGTCTATTCTTTTTTCCTTGCATCAATTTCGCTTTTCTTTATCAAAGTGCTTTTTCAAGTGTTTTTACTCACCAACTTTTGTTTCTTCTGTTTTGAGAAAAAGTCGACTTCATGATTAAAAGATAAGATTTGGCACTTGAGAAACTGAATATGTTTCATGTTATCAGCATAAGTTTATAGCTTTGAGATCTATATGACAAGGCTTTCTATAGTTTTTGCAACGACCTATTTGATATTTTTTTTTTGTCTACAATGTTAAAATTCAAGCAATTTTTTTGATGCATAACATTAATAAAAATGGTGACCCTTGCTTAAAAATTTTTGAAATCTTGATTTTTAAGATATCACATTATAAAGTTTTCTGTCATATTTTTATATTATATTTTGCTTCTTTTTTGATACTTTCTCCTCATCAATATAACTAATTTACAGCTACTTTTAAAATACTAAACCTTTAATCCGTATCAAAGATCGTTTTTTTTTAATTATCACATTATTTTTTTACTGCTATTATAAATCTTGAAATCTTTTCAATACATTTTATAAAAGTAGAATTAAGTTTCTAATGGATATACTATGATGAGAAATTCTGTATTAAATACTTTTAAAATAATTAATCTTGTCTGAAAGTGTTCAGAATATTGATAAATCACATGAAATGTTTATTTCGTTTGTTTTGCACGAACGATATTTATGATATTATATGATTTTTCATTTCAGTTCATCCAAATAAAAAGATAAGCGTCTGTTGTGTTGTGTAAAAATGTATTATAATGAAACAAGTAATGTTTTTTAGGAGAGAAATCTTTGAAATATTATACTTTTATATCTGAAAAAATAAAATAAGCAATTTTTATTGACCCTTATCCTCAACCTTAGACAATAGACTGTGATTCTAACTATAGATAAATTTTATTTCCTCATTACACAAGCAGAAATTTAGCATTGATGCGCAAATAATTACCCTGAAAAGACATATGTACGTCAAGAAACAGGTACAGGAGTTTTTGTTTGTGTGTTTTACACTCCGATACACCTAAAATGGGAAATCGCGATGTAATTTGGTACATAAATTTCTTTATATACAACATGCAAATTACACTATCTACCAATCAGTATTTGAATACCCATGCAAATGAGGATATCTCCGGTCCTGATGTACTTCACGCCTTCTGTATTTAAATATCGTGTAGGCAACAGCATCGGTATTAGTTGCATGCAAGATGCCATCAAATTCAGATCTGTCTGACTTCGAGAAGGGCGTAATTGTCAGATATTATTAAAAAAATGGTCGATTACTAATGCATATCTAGTGAGTTAAACATAGCAAAATCGGCAGTGGCTTTTGTGATAAAAAAGTGGCAGGTGCGTAGGGATTGGCGGAATGTGTTTCGACACGGCAGACCCACGAAACTAAGAGATAAAGACCGACGAGTTCTGTCCAAAGAAATTCGAGAAAACTGCCTGAAATCTATAGCCCACATACTTCAGGAGTTCCAACCAGCATCCAAGACAGTTATTTGGATAAATTCCCTCCTCAAGGAAGCACATTTGCTTGATATCCATGGTCTTGCTGCACCCCATAACGTTTGATTACAAAATCCAACCACGCTGCTCGGATGAGATGGTGCAAGGCACTTCAAAATAGGACCTTATATTAGTGGAAACAGGTTCTCTGGAGTGATGAATCAAGGTTCAATCTCTACCAGTTGGATGGTAGAGTCTGGGATTGGCGTATACCTGGAAAAAGACACATTTACCAGAATGCATAAAGCCTACAGTACAGTAAAGTTTCGAATTATGCTCTGGGGCTGTTTCTCGAGGTATGAACTGGGATCCTTGATCCCAAGTCATGGTAAGCTCAATGCTGTTCCTATTGAAATTTTCTAAGCAATAATGTGCTTCCTACGCTGAGACAATTTTACGGCTTGGATTATTGTTATTTCCAAGATGACAACACCCCTTGTCATGATGCGAGGTACGCCAGGAATAGTTATGATGACAATAAAGTGAACAACTGGACTGAACTTCTTAGGGTCCAGAGTTGTATCATATAGCAAACCTCTGGGACGAGTTGGATCGCTGAATTAAGGGGTGCAGCAACTGTCCGAAATCGGTGAAAGAATTTACATATCTTCAATATGAGAGGAAAAGAATACTACTGTTCATTATTGAAATTCTTGTGAATAGCATGCCCTGGAGTGTTAAGGCTGTAATTGTCTCAAATGGATTATCTACCATTTTTTGAATATGAATAATTTTTTTTATCTCTTTTGTCAAAGGTGTCCAATTACTTATTAGTAGACAGTGTAATTTAATTTTAGTCATTGAATAAATAGTAACTCCAGAATAGTTTTGATCCTTCCATTCACTCTTTTAACTGAATCAATATTTCTTCCCTAAGTTTCTACATGTTGGATATATAAGTCAATTTAAAAGAGATCGAGCCATTAGGCTAGGAGTGACTGAGTGTTTTATTAACGTCGTACTATACTCCAATATGAACCGAGACAAATTTCATGTTACTCAGAATATCTTTAGTGACATTAGACTCTAAACAGTGACTTAACTACACCGGACATGAATTCGCTAGCGCTGTCACCCTGTTACATGGCTTGAGATACGTCGACTGAATGGGTGAATATTAAAGTCACACTATTCAGCTGCACGAAGGCTTTTGACAACGGACCTCGTAATTTTGAACCATGGTCAAGTGACGAGGACGAGCTGGCACACCCCCTTTTCTAGCTTTTACTCCACACCAACAGGAGAACATTTGTTCATGGACATATTTAAAGTGCATCGCCCACTCTGCACGACGGGTCTTCAGCGGTACTAGTCTCGAACGAAACGTCGGCTGAAAGAGAGAAAGATAACAAAATGGAAGAACAGAAAGTTTATCATTTTCTTTGTTTCTGAGCTTGTTTCCTATTCTACCTTTAAATAGTAACCACAAATATCTTTTGAATACTTTATCTGTAATCTTATTGAAACGTTGGCTTTTTTTTTGAAAACCCAAATGAAGAGTATTATTTGTACAGTTATTTTTTTAAAATTTGCATCAAGAATTATTATTTATTTTACTGCAATATTTTTTTTCACTTTTACCAATTTTGATAGTATAATTCCAAGAAGTCAGTAATCTACATGAAAGTATTGAATTTGTGATCTGATATTCTTGTAAGATACTTTCTTAAGAAATGCTATCTTTTTTTACCTAGTTTTCAAATCTATTTCAATCAAAGCTAAGCAAAAAGGTTTCTCATATAGTTACAAAATGTAGTATACGATAATTTAAGGAAATAAAAAACAGTTTTCTTATTCATATATAAAAGAAGAGGAACGTTGCAATACTTCTATAATTTCAACAGGTGATGTAACAGATTGGAGTCCCAGAGCAACAGCCAAATGTGGTAACCCCTACCTTTCGTCTGAAGCAACCCTATTTCAATATGCAATGATAAGAAAGTTGCCAAGTTAGATTTAATCCCATAGCTGACGTCATCAAACATGGTTCTTTTAACGTTTCTCGGGGGAAAAGGAACGAAGTAGTGTATTATCTTACTTTTCAATATTTAGACTTTTAAAACTTTGACAGGAGTTTTCTACAACTTGGCGAGAAAAAAAAATCACTTTGGAACATTTGGAAAAGTAAAAAGTAGTTTTCTGTTTTTGTTGGAAAAGATTGGTATTGAAAAAAGGAAACGCTATCCGCTAAAATGAGCTTTTTCCAACGCCATGACGCTTTTCGCAGTCAAACAAAAACAGGAAATTATGAGCTACTTTTCAGTCAAATATCTTTTAAAAATACGTCTTGATTTCTTTTTATTTCTTAGAATATCGACCCAAGTTTGGCATTGAATAGAACCAAATAGCTTGAGCTTTTATTATACTTAAAGGCTGGCAACGAATCCAGCTTTAGTTATAATGTACATTAAAATGCATTTTAAATTTTTGATTTTCATTTCAAGTTTTTTTTTTTGTGACTATTTCATTATTAGTTTCTTGAAATATATACTGAGAAGTAACTGAATATGATATAAAGAAATTAATTGATAAATAACAATTTTTATATTTTTTCAATGGAAAGATATTTATGGAATGTAGGCCTCGAAAAAGTTATTGTAATAATAATATAAGTTTTTAAGAACAATCACGACGAAAAGTAAATTGCATTACGCAAAAGTAATTTTTTTAGATATTTGTTTTTTAGGCTCTTTTTTTTCTGTGTATCCTGGAATCCTTAGCTTCCAAATTAAATATAGTCAACTGTAACATTTTAAGAGATTTTGGAAAAATATTGTTTAGTAAGCAGTAATTATTTTCAAAGTTCCGATTAGTATAGTACAGTTCGTAGCTATCTAAACCATGTATCTCAAATATAAATATGTGGGCCTAAATGCAGCGGGATGCCTGCATTAAAATTAACGTAGATAGAGTTTAAATAAGAGAAAAACGAGCTTTAATCCAAAAAAAATATAGATTTATTATCATCAACATAAGGTAATCAGTATCAACAATATATTTCGTAATTAAGTAATTTTAGACAGAGGCACTCGACTCGGTGTAAGTGAAGTTGTAGGGGCATTTTTCAAGCGACAACAGCGGAAGTGTACAAAGTACCAACACCATATATACGGTATGATGGCCGTGGTTGCTTAGTGGTTATGGTCACGAGCTCGTGGTCGGAGTGTCCTAAGTTCGAGTCCTAGTGCCACTGAAAACCCACCATGAAGAGAGAACCGATGCATGTTAAATTTGCCGAGACCATTCCTGTTTGTGTGGTATAGTAGTTAGGAGAGAGAGGTGGCAACTGAGATATCGTCCTTGTCACTTGGCCGAGGTCCATCCCCAATAACCCTCGTGTAGCTTAGGGTGGTTAAGTAGACTGAAACTTGTTTTATGGGATCCCAACACTCACACGCGCACGTTCCCATTTTCAACCCATTTATACATAATCTCCTCATCGTGTGTGTGCTACCTGGGCTGTACTCTATAATAATGGTGTCATTATTACTAAATATCGTATTGAGTCTAAAATGAATGACAAGGAATTTGTAGTAAGTACTTTTGCAACTGTATAGTTTATACCTTTATTTGATTTCTTCCCCTAAAATCTTGGAAATTTTAGTTTCATATAGTTTTGTATCAAGAAAATGCATCTGAATTGTAAACTAAAATAATATACAAACAGTATTTTTTATTTTCTTCTAATCCTTATAATATTAATTAATTAAAAAAATTGCTGTTAAGTTTTGTCCAAGTATCAGCATTACTTTAATTGTGCATAATTCATATCTTATTTGAAAGAAAGTCATTAGCAGTATGTACGCTATCCTCCAAAAGTTATGGTATAACCTGTTTAAGTGTCTAATTTGAAAATGAATAAGAACGTAGAAGTAAGAAATTTAGAGAAAAAGTGCACTAAACAGTTTCTTATTGAATGCGACGTATAGATTGGCATGTTTAAAATGAACATACTTTAAAACAAACTAGTAATATAATTTTTTTAAAAGTCCATTCCAACTTAGGTCAACAAAGAAAAATTTTGTGTGTGTTTTAGTTACTTCTTATTAAATCATTCCAATTAATATAAATACCTAAATACATATGACAGAATCACAATATTAAGTAACAAAATAGAAAGCGATTTTCCTTGCAATTTTCTATTTTCCTTTCTATACATGGTGTGGATTATTAATTTCCTTTGTTACTATTTATTCATTAATAAAATAGTATAGTAAAACAAAGTACATTCTCAGAAACTAAATCATCTCAGGTAGGATTTGAACCCACAACCTTTGGACTAGAAGCCCAACGCGCTACACATTACGCTACAGGGACACAACGAACGATTTTCCTTTTTATATATGGTGTTGAACTATTATTTTTATTTGTTACTATTTATTCATTAATTAAATATAATTAATGAATTAATATTTGAAAAAATTGTATTAACATAAAGTGTACAAGTTTAAAAAATGTATTTGAATTTGAGTGGATGAAAAAAAGTATTTTATTAAGGACTGAAAACTTGAACAAGATATATATATATATATATAAGAATAGTGTGAACTAATAGAAGTAATTGAAAGAAGTACTTTTGAAAGAAAAATTGATTATTGAATGAAATAAATTATCACAGATTCATGAAGAAAGATGTCTTGGATACATTACAAAAATGGGTTATAATAAAAAATATGTTCACTCCCAACTGTAATGCATTGGTGATATATCGATCTTTCCATACAACGAATTAAGTTATCAAATACCAAAATGGGAAGCGAGGATCAAATATGGAGTAACCATTGCTTAGCTCATATAAGGACTTTGGAATCGAACTTTAAATACCAACGTGCCTACCGAGGTACCACCAAATATGCTTTATAGGATTCAGATCTAAAGATTGAGCTGACCGTTCAATCCGCTTAAAACTTTGATTCTTAAGATAATTGTCAACAAGCCCAGCTCGTTGATTTCGTGCTTTATCATCCGTCAGAATGAATTCATTATCAATAGCATTGGCATATGAATGAATATATCGATCAAGGATCTCACTCTGATATCCTACTCAAGTCATAATTCCTCCATGGATCACATGCAGGTCAGGATGACCACAGAGAGTGATCTCCGCCCAAATTATAGCTCCCCAACCTCTGTAAATGTGTCGTTTAACATTGTTGGGGCTATGTCAAGTGAGATGCTAATGTGTCTACCAAGGTATCCCCAAATATGCTTTATCAGATTCAGATCTAAAGATTGAGCTGACCGTTCAATCCGCTTAAAACTTTGATTCTTAAGATAATCGTCAACAAGCCCAGCTCGTTGATATCGTGCTTTATCATCCATCAGAATGAATTCATTATCAATAGCATTGGTATATGAGTGAATATATCGATCAAGGATCTCACTCTGATATCCTACTCAAGTCAGAATTCCTCCGTTGATCACATGCAGGTCAGTATGACTACCGAGAGAGATCTCCGCCCAAACTATGATTCCGCAACCTCTGTAAAAGTGTCTTTTAATATTGTTGTGATTATGTCTAGTGAGTTGTTCCCTCCAAATCAGAAGACACCCTAAATCACTCTTTAATATGTAAACCTGAACTACTTTGTGAAGAGTGCAGAAGTCAGGGGCGTTGCTACTGCCGTATCAATGATACGGGGCCCCAAGCTACTGGGGCCCCAACATGCGAAAGAAAAAAAAGACGTAACATGTTGAGGGACCCCCAAAGAGTTTCCAAGAAATTTTGATACAGAGCCTACTCATGACTAGCTACGCCAAGGTCAGAAGTCCACTGTTGTCTGACCCAGAAAAACGTGTTCTTTTGTCTAATACAAAGGGGTACATATCTGTCGATGGCTTGTAGAAACACTCGTAACTGGTCGTTGTGCATAGAGATTTGCATTGTGAAGGCGTCTTTACACCATTGTCATGAAGATTCTTGTTCTTGATACGACAAAAGGATCTCCAACGAGCTGAGGTATTGCAGTGCTTCTTCTCATTCAGCCTGAAAGAGCTAGAAAATAGTCTTTCGTAGGTGCTGTAACTCGTGATTGATCTGGGACATGTCTTCTATATACATAATCTTTATATTCCCATTGATCCTACAGTCGTTGGATCACACTGAGAGCCACCTTGAGACGATTTAGCATCATCAGCTTTTGACAAGCCCATTTTCATCCAGTACAATACCTGCCACCTAAATGAATCGAGTAAATAATTTCTTCAAGACATTTCTAGACTCTCCCAGATATTGTCAACGAAATTATTGACAACTATTGAAGATCAACAATCATACACGTAACGTATACACCAAGTTGCGTAAGTTTGATTTTTGCACATTTTTTTCTAATTTCTACATAAGATAGTCGCTATACCGACAATGCTAAACTGAGCTTTTTTATGTACTTTTTTCTCAGAAATACAAAAACTTCAAATTTTGTCTGTATATAGATTATACTTTTATATTTATACTAAAGTGAGATTTTTAAAATATATTGTTTAGTTTTTTCAAAAACATGCAACGTAAAAGTAACTCTAATAATTTTTTGAAAAGTCATTTTTTGTTACGATATCTGGTCTCTAGCCAAATATTTTTTTGGAAAAATCTCAAAAAACTCTCTACAGTATATATAGTTACATTTTGACGGATCTATACGCGACCTTTTACTAATAATCCTCTTGGGTATTCTTTGGGGCAAGCAAAATTCACCAATTATTAAATGCATTTTCCTCAAATGTGACTCTCGTCGCCCTCTCTCTGTTGTCTGACTGGATCATCCTAATTATAGTGTTGCATTGATTTGCGTTTCAGTCGATTAAAGTGAAAAATAAAATAATTGGAAATTATCATGTCGAATAATCCTTCATTTCCTTCCACACCTTTAGATGGGTCACAGGGTAGAAGGGAACTAGTTTCGTTTCAACATATCAGTTATGTGCAGTAAAAATTATATGTGCATTCATACAGTTGATTCTGAGAAAAATGTACACGCAGTTTTAAAAATATCGTTTCGAGAAAATTGCATTTTTAATGTAAAAAGTCACTTCATCACAAAAATAATGAATTAAAACATGTATTTGTCCCATTTTATTAAACATTAGTATTTTCTCAATGTATTTTAAGTAAAACAGGAAACAAAAATCTCCTAAATTGCCCAGAAAATACATACATAGCATGCGTTTTGTTTCGCCAGTGTTGCCAGATCGACCGTTCTGACTTCATTCACCGAACTTTACAGTTTGAAGTTGTATATTAATTTCATATAATATGCATATCTCTTAATATTTTCTAAAAAAAAATTGCATTAATTTTTGGGGAATAAGATACCCCCCAATAGCAAGTAACCTTAGCCAATAGCAACAATAGTTTTCAATCATATGAACCATTTTAACCGTGTACTATTTCTCTTTTTAAATATGTTGGTTGTTTGACTTGTCGTCACTCTAGAGCTAAGCAGGGATTACTGAAGACGGATTTAGTATTATTACACATGAGACGGTACGACACTTTCGAAATTTGATACTTTGTCATATGAAGATTTTGAAGCTCAATTCCATTCAATGTGTAGTGGCCGCAGAAGCCAAGTGGTTTAGGCATCGGATCGTGGCTAGCGTGTCATGAGTTAGATCCCAGTACCACTAAGACCCGCCGTGTAGGGGAGCGATGCACGTTAAATCTGTCGAGAGCTCAAATGTCCTCCCGTTGGTATGGTGTGACAGTTAGGAGAGGGGGTGCCAGCTCAGGTGTCGTCCGCGTCACTCGACCATGGTTCAAGATTACGCGGACCGTCCCCAAAAGCCCTCGTGTAGCTTAACAGTGGGACGTTAATATTCACTCATTCAGCCATTCAATGTGTAAAAGTCTTCATGCACCCAAAAATTTTCAAATAACAAAATTAAAAAAGGTAATTAAATTCGAATATTCAATGAAAATACTTAATACATTTCTTTTAAAATTTATTAATTTTTGCACTGAAAATATCCAAGGTCTTAAAATTTATTTATTTCTATACTGAAAATATCCGAGGTTTTTATAATATATATAATTGCATTCTTTTATCTATAATAAACATTTATTTTTAAAATGAATTTATTTGCACTTGAACTTTTAGAATAACTTGGTTTCCTTAAGAAATGATACACTATGTGTTCCATACATCTATTATTTGCAGCCAACTACTCAATGAAAATTTAAGGTAAACAATTTCAAATTATTTACATTTCTGATTTCTAATGAAAACTGTGCATATTCATATAAAACTCTAAAATCGACAAATATATGTGTTACAGATTCCCTTTTAAATTACATCTTTGTTCTCACAACTGATAAAATATACTAAACCACAGATAAAAGGCATTCACATTAAGATTACAAAACTTTTCTTTCATCCTACAATTTTTGTGATTCATTTTCTTTTTCGCGAAGAATTAAGTGAAACAAATTAACTCGAAATTCGAATTTATCGTAATTAGATGTTTCAATTAACTTTAATGAATCACTTTGCTGCTCCAGTGCGAACCTGAAAACGGTTCTTGTGTGTGATGGATGCTTACTTAAATAATTAATAACTCGAAGAGAAATACTGATTAATTATGAATAAAGCATTAATCATTCAATGCAGTTAGAAAATTGAGCCTGTTTAATGAATCTCATTTTACTCTTTGTTGTGTTGTGACGTTAAGGCATATTACTTCCTAATATAATGCAAAATAAGTAATATTTGGTTCATAAATAAATTATTGAATATGAGATTCAATAATTAATAAAAAAATAAATTGAAATAACAGATAGGAATATTTTGAGATTCTTTTAATTTTCTATCCAGTAAAGAGTTTTTATTTTTTCGAGTTGTTGAAGAATTATTTAAGTATTAATGTGGATCGTACCATCGTTATGTGTTTCCTGAAGTAGAGCTCCTTTAAATGTATGATTAATGAGTTTTTGTATTCAATTATTCAAGGTTCAATACTTTCCAATCATTGTTGAGGTATACACATCAAGATTATAGTAACTGATTTTATCAGGGTGTTTTCCTTTCCCATTTGAAGTCAATATTTCTATCATTCCAACAGAATATATATATATATACATATTATAGCTAGCTATCTTATTATTAAGTATTCATTAGCTATTTTCTCGAAAAAAGATTTCATTTGAATACTATTAACTCATTTATAGCAGAAAAGTTTTCAATCATTTATGAAAATTAGAAATAATATAGGAAATGAGTAATAAACTTCTTAAAGATATTTGATCTCAATATATAAAAGAGGAAAGCAACTCACACACTCGTTCATCACCATATCTCCGGAACTATTAAGGTATCCGACTACCTTAAAATTATGAATTTTGCTGAATATTGAAACTTTTTTTATGATTTTATTTTATAGGCCCACTTATTAATTTTATAAAAAATACCAAGTTTACTATTTTCCATTCACTGGACCAAAAACTACAAGTGTTTTAGTAAAAAAAGATGCCATTACTTTTATGGCATCTGGATGTCATACTCCAAAACGCGTTTTACTCAAAAAGGGTTTTTTTTTAAAATGAGATCAAACGGAGACAGCAATTGCTCAAAAAGTTTGCCAAATAATTAACTAAAATTTTTTGTTAATATTTTGTATAATAGTAGAAGTGTTTTAACCTTCAGAGTTACCAATCACTGTTTTATTACAAAATTTACGGTCCCTTATGTGAATATAATCACTGTTTTTTTAAGCAATTTCTTATAATAAGAAAGCACTTTATCTTATATTCTAAGATAAAGTACTCTATAGGTTTTGCAAAAATTAAAATATCTCTTACCCTAAAGGTCATTTTAAAAATGAATAGCAAAGCAACACATCGAAATTGAAAAATTGAAAATTTGTTCATAAACTTTTTGTACAGAATGGGCTAAGTTTCTGTAACTTTTTGTACACTCACATTTTACCCCTTTTTTCCTATTTTAGTAATAATAATTTATTTTTCTCTTTTTAAGTTTTGCATATTTTTTAAAAATATACTAAATAAATCTAAAAAAAAAAAACCCACAAAAAATCCCCATATCTCCATTTTCTTAAAAAACAGTTGTCGAAAGTAGTCGGATACCTTAAACTTTGAGACTTGAAATTTGCCAGATATGTTCCTTTTTTTAAGTAGAGATCAACTAAGAATGGGTTTTGTGAAAGTCGACTCGTATAAAAGGTTTTCGGGGGTGTAGACTAAAAATTCCGTTTTTGAACTAGTACACCTATAGACTTAAAATTTAGGAAAACATATTTCTTGAGTAGAGAACCACCGAGAAAGGTTTTGCGCAAATTTGCTCTCAAAGGAAATTGTAGTAAAAAAATATTCCCATTTTTGAACTACTGCACCTGAAAACTTAAAATTTTGAAATTATCTGAACTTCTCCTGAATAGAGATATGCTAAGAATGGGTTTTTCTAAAAATGATCTCAAATCAAAAAACGAAATCTATGGGGATGTTTTTTAAAAAAATTAAAAGTTTAACGTTAGACCGAATTTAAGGTTTCCGACTGGTTGAAACAACTTTAAAAAAAATTGGAGGTATGGGGATTTTTTTGTTATTTTTACATTTGTTTAGTACATTTTAAGAAGAATATGCTAAAATCAAGAAGAGGAAAAGAAATTATTATTACTAAAATGGGAAAAAAATAGGTAAAAATTGCCAAATAACAGCATAAACGCGGCCCATTCTGTACCAAAGGTTTGCGAATAAAGTTTCAATTTTTTCATTCTAATGTGGTTGATATGTTATTTATTTTTGAAATGACCTTCAGGATAAGAGATATTTCTTTTTTTACAAAAACTGGAGCACTTTATCTCAGATATTATATGAAATTGCTTAAAAAAACAGTGATTATATTCACATAAGGGACTGTAAATTTTGTAATAAAACAGTGATTGATAAACCTGAAGGTTAAAACAATTCTACTATTATTCAGAACTTACAGAAAAAAATTAAGTTAATTATTTTCAAAACTTTTTCAGCAATCGCTGCCTTATTTGAAAATTAAAATTATATTTGTATGCATAATTTTATAATATAGAAAGATCTACAGCTTTAATATTAAAAAAAACAACAGTTATTTAAGTTGCATTAAAATCTACATGGAATAACATACCAAAAACATGCATTTAAAATTTTACGTAAATATAAAGTATTATAACAACTTCAAATAAATTTGTTTTAAAGTGAAATAAGAGCCGCAATAAAGAGAATTTAAGATACGCACTAAGAAGCGATTTTAACTTTTATTTCCCGGTTCGTATATTCTCAGATATATTTTTTCCCCCACCGATTCCGAAATTCCTTGAAAAACAACTTGCAATCTAGAATTATCTTTCTTTCGTGTAAATAGCTTATCAGATTTAGAAAAGTGAAAACTAGAATTTTTTTCTTTTCAAAACCTGGAGAGTTATTCTTTCCTAATCTTCTAAAAAAATGAAATGAAAGCCTACCTTCTTAGAAGAAAAACTTCATTGTATCTTTCCCAGAGTTTAAAAAAAAATAGTATCGTTTCTGACCACCTGTGATGTTGTCCTAAGCGTAACGTTTTTCATTTTTTTGGATGTGTATTATTTTGTGTTGAATTTTTATTCAAAAACTGTCGGAGTACTACTACTTCGAATGAAAAGAATTTCATTTTCTTTAAAAAAGAAATAAGTAAAACATTGAAAAAATAATGAATTTCTTTGTTTAACTACGTAAGCGAAATTTTTATGCGATAGTCAGCCATGTTTTTCTTTTTAATGGATGTGAGAATCCTTTGACTTTGAAGGTTTTCCCACAAAGTGTGGAAGTGGTCGGCATTTTTAAGTTTTCAATGGGATTTCTATTTTAATCATAGATGGAATTCATTAAAATGTTTTAAAAAAGCATTAAAAAAAGAAAAGATTAAATGTATTGAATATGGTTATTTGAGGATAAAATAACGTTGGGTTGAGAATTTTCTTTGATGTTTGCAGAACTTTTCATGTTATTTGTATAAGTAACCATGCTATTTTTTTAAATATGAATTTGAGTTTTTTTCCTTGGTTTAACTATATTGCAGATGTATTGAACGTTTTCTACTCCTTGGGAATATTTCATATGAATGATTTCAAAAATCATTTGACATTTTCCAAAGTTAAGTTTTTATTAATGGATGTTAGATTTTTTTACTCAGTAAAACAGATAGCTCATAAGTTTTATTTTTTATGGGTCACACTAAAAAAAGTATAAATAGGGATACAGTTAGAGGAATACAGTTTTCAAATCCTAATAGAACGCTGATGTTTAAAAAAAAGTTTTGAAGATGTAAAAAAGTCGTAATGTAGATAGCTAAGACCACCTCAACTCATACTACACTGGTGTGTAAAAAAGTTCCCGCAGAAATCGCCTACATTCACGTAAGTGTTCGTTGGAGGGGAAATATTGGTTTCGGGGGTTGGCAGTACTTATAAGCAAAACACAGCCATCTGGAATTAATTTCTACAATCCACCATAGCATCACTTTTTTATGCAATAAAATTTTATAGCATAATTCTCTAAACTTTTAATTTTATTATATTTTTAATTTTATTATATTTTTAATTTTATTATATTTTTAATTTTATTTAATTTTAACTCTTCATTTAACTTTTTAAATTTTTATTTCTATTTTAGTTAACTTTATTTCCCAAAGTGGACAAGCTCCTCCCACTTTCTCATTTTTAAATTTTTAAGACCCCTGGGCAGCCAATTCGAGTCACTATCCTCACCATCCAGTAACCAACCAGAGAGCAGCCTCTTAGCTCTCTCCCATGCAAAACTTGCACCCGAAGCTGCAAGCAATTTTCCACCGCAGGCACGGCTACCGGACTAGTCCTCTCCACCAATCACCATGCAGTACCACGCAGAATGAAGAAATCCACTTTCGTCGCTTCCACATCGAAGACTATCAGATACGAGATGGAAGGCTGCAAACAGCCCGTATGCCCAATCACTTATCGTAATTCACCATCTGGAATTCATTTCCAGTTTTGTTGTCGTTAGCTGCAGATCCTTTCTGATAAAGCGAAGTTTCCATTCGTTGGATTTTGCAATGTCGTCTTTGGAGCAGCGTGCAAACATCAAATTATGCGTTTTGCTCGAGGAATCACCTTCTGCAACGCTCGAGATGCTGAAGAAAGCATATATAAACGATTCCAAAACCTAAGGATTTTTATCTGTTTACATGGTTGAAGGGACAACGATTTGTGGCTTCAGATGAGGTGATCTAACTGAAGAGCCTCTCAAAAATTGGATAATAGAAGTGTTTTGAACAGTTTTGTGGACGCTATAACAAGAGTATGGATGAAGGAGGGTAGTACTTTAAAAGCCAATAATATTAAATTATTGTTCTTTTTTTAATAATTTACAATTGATCTATTCATGGAACCTTTTGACCCCTCTCCCCTACCTTTTATTTAGGAAACTGACCTTGCCACCATGATATGCAAAGATGTCATCTGTAACACACACACACACACACACACACACACACACACACACACACACACACACACACACACACACACACACACACACACACACACACACACACACACACACAATTAGGGTCTCTTTACAATAATGACCCTATCTAAGCAAAAGGTCTAAATTATTTTAATATTCAAATAATTGAAATAGAATTCAAAGAAGAGAAATAGGTATAAAAAACATAAGTAACAAATAAATAAGGAAAAAGTGTAAAAATTAGAGAGAAATTGGGATAAAAAAGAAGAGAAATTGGGATAAAAAATATACGTAACAATAATTAAGTAAAAAGTGTAAAAACTAAAACTATCATTATTTACAATTTATACTATTTTTATAAATATATGTGTAAGGATAAAAAATGAAATTATTATTTATAATTTATATTATTTTTACAAATATATGTGTAAGGAAGTTTAATGGAATAACTATATTCAAAACACTAATAATTATTTAGTTTTTTTTGTATTTTCATTTACTAGATCATTATTTCTTTATATGTTATGAATTATAATACTTTTATAAATTGAGGCTGGGATGTGTTGATACTCAAAAACGCCACTTATAAATACATATCTCCAGGGTGTTCTCCCTCAAAATTGGGGTGGAACAGAGCAAAATCGTCCTGTCATCTGTATGGTGCTCACAGCTTCGGCTAACGACAGGCATACATCTAGCCCCTTGCCACGACGAATTTCGTAGACTTTGACCTGATGTTACTGGCAAACAGGTGGCATAAGTAATAGCACCACACACACACACACACACACCACACACACACACACACACACACACACATACACACACACACACATCATAAATTCCATATAATTTAAAAAAAACTCGGTGAATACATATCAGGTAAAAAGAAAATTGTGAAAGTATAATTAATTATTAGCAATAAAATCTAATATTTGTTTTCCTCCGTACAAAGTAGGGAAAAACTAAACTCACAGTAGCGCAACAGCCCATAGAGGGCCAAGGTCTACTGTGCCCATCTCAATTTTCATTACCTTGGGGTACACTGGGGGTTTGACCACCTGACCGGAACATCTGCTTATGCATCTAAGTGCCCAAGGTCATGAAATTAGGTAAAAATCAATGCAAAAAGGACGGAAAGGCATGTCCGAAAGCAGTTTATACAACATGTGATTATATCAAATAAAATTTCAATTTATTCAGATAAATATAGTTTTCAAAAGAAGTATCTTCGACATATTATGCTTTATTAGGACAATAGCACTTTTAAGTTCGAAAATATTGTATAAAGATTAGCAAAATATATTAAAAAAAATTCCGTGATCGTTAGTAAAATGTTTTTTAAAAAATGGTAAATATGAAGTTTTGTTGTATGTAATTAAATTTATAATAATAAGAATAACTGGTTCTAGACACAGGAAAAATTACAATGGTATCCCCCCAAAAAATCTATTTTTTAATATACTTAAAAACTTATACTGCACTAGAGTTATATAATGGAAAATAACGAAAGACACAAATCGCGCATTATAGCTAACAAAACACATTTTGTTTCTTAAATATGCATATTATTTTACTTGATAATTCTTAAGATCTATGTGTGATCTAATATTTGACATTCAGTCAAATATCCCACGTGATATCATAATCCCACGTGATATCCTTTGAATACATTCTCCAGTTACTAAAATAAGACGAAAAATATCTGTGACTTACTGGAATACATGATTCTGGCAAATTCTGTTGGGAAATTAAGAAATGTTTTGGTTACTAACAAGAACTATTTTCCTTTTATATTATACATAAAAAGCTCAAATTCTAAATATTCTAGGACTTAAAAAATATATTTGACAGAACGAATATTTGACTAATAAATTACAGATAAAATTGTATGACATTTAACTTTAAAGAGATATAAAATCAACAACAAAAGCTTAGAGAAATATTTTCTCCTCTAATATCCTTATTAGAACTAGAATATTCTCTCCAAAGGTATCGTTTTGCTTACATGATGATCCACACAAGTCAATTCCGTCAATAATTCAACTTTCTTTCTGCAGATTTGCGAAACTTTCCAGCAACTTGATTTCGAATAGAATTTATTGATTGTCGTATTCTCTATTCGGATCCAGCTAGGGCGATAATTTTACGTTTAAATTCTTGCTTCCGCACCAAAAAGCGGAATTCCTTTTAAAAAGAATAAGAAGGGGAAAAGTCAGCTACTTCGTAGAAGCAGGATTCTCACATTTTTATTTTTAATCTGGAACCCTTCTGATCAAAGAGGGATTTCCAATAAAACTAATTTTAACTCCGAACTGTGAGAATAAAATTTAATCAGATCTTTACTCATATGGCTCTTGCACTTTTGTTGTTCTGATGGAAAATTAATTAAAAGTATGTGTTCCTACACAAACAAGAACTCGCATAAATCTTTCTGTTTTTAGATCTAGAAAATTATTGGAAGTTAGAGTTATGTTTACTTTTAGGATAGTCTCTTTCTAAGAAAGTTTATGCAAAGCTAAACTTTGGTGAAATTATAATGGTAAATATGGTAATTTTAATTAAAACAGAATAATAATTTAAACTCAGATATCGATGGAGCTCCTAATAATACGTTCTAGAAATTGCCGTTGAATCAGTGATTCAACGTTTTCTAAAAGTGTGTGTGTGTGTTCGAATAAAAATTCAAATTTTTTTTCGTAAATTTACTTTTTTAACATCAAAGCAGTCGTTAAGCATTGTTATTATCCTATGTTATTCTAATTTAAAACATGATTTTTATTTACCGGAATAACTGTTTATTAATTTTTTAACTCCTAAAACTATTTGCAAATACACACGGCATAGAATCTTCAGAACCTTTTTCAGACAATTTGTTTCATCCTCGTTCTCCCTTCTTCCGCAATTCAATTTTTTTTTTTGCTTAAAGAAAAAAATCATTTATTTCATGCAATAGCACCTTCTCTTGATATATCAGATCATCTAAGCATACTAATTCTTAACAACATATAACTTAAGGTATCTGACTACCTTAAAAATGTGAATTTTGCCAAAATTTGACAATTTTTTTTTATTATTTTATTTTACAGGCCATATTATTAGCTTTATAAAAATGCTAACATTATTATTTTCCGTTCTCTAGAACAAAAACTACAAGTGTTTTAGTTAAAGCAGATTGCCATTAATTTAAACGAGATGTCATATACTTTAAAACGCATTTTACTCGAAATGTGTTTTTCTGAAAATACTCAAATGGGGCCTGCGATTGCTAAAAAAGTTTTGAAAATAATTAGCTGAAATTTTTTGTGTATGTTCTGTGTAAAAGTAGAACTGTTTTAACCTTCAGATTTATCCATCACAGTTTTATTACAAAATTTACAGTCCCTTATGTGAATATAATCACTGTTTTTTAAACAATTTCATATAATAAAAAAGATAAAGTGCTCTAGTTTTTGTAAAAATTAAAATGTCTCTTATCCTGAAAGTCAATTTAAAAATGAATAACATAGCAACACATCAAAAAATTGAGAAATTGAAAATCTGTCCATAAACTTTTGGTACAGAATGGGCCGCGTTTGTGTTATTTTTTGTCTATTTTTACCCCTTTTTTCCCATTTTAGTAGTAAATTTTTTTTTTTTTTTGCTACTCTTAATTTCAGCATGTTTTTCTTAAAATGTACTAAACAAATATAAAACAAACAAAAAAATTCCCATATCTCCATTAAAAAAAAAGTTCTCGCAAGTAGTCGGATACCTTACATACAACATGTACACTTAACGCAAAAAGCATAATTTACGCAAATGTACAAAATCTCAAACAGTTCTTTTATACGATAAAGAAGATGCCTGATTCACGCACCCACCCACCCACACACACACACACACACACATACACACACACACACACACACACACACACCACACACACAATAACAAAATATCATCGAATATCATTAATTTTCAACTCCCTTATTTCAAGGAAACACGGCAGTACCTGGCAAAGATTTCAGGATATAACAGGTTTCCACTTCATTTTTTTTAAGTTTAAAATTTGTACTTTCGCTTTGTATGTATTTACAGAGAAAATGTATCCTTTTCTATATTATTTACGTACGTATTCTCATTTATATAATTGCATACTATAGTATATAAGTATAGTTTCTAAAACTTTATTTAACACCTTAGAGTAAATTTGGCTTAATGTTGATTTTCATAGCCTAGTGTTATATTGAATTTTTTTTCATACACCTTATGAAAAGTTGTTTATTTTTAAGAGTCTTCGTCAAGATTTTTAAAATTAAATTTAGCTTCAATGTTATTGTACCCTCCCCACCAAAGAATTATTAAAATAATTCTTTAGTGGGGAGGGAGATGTATTTCTGGTTTTTATCTTACCCGAAATAACAAAAAGTTGAATCAATATAATAAATTCGAATACACCACTGTTACCAATAATAAAATAATTTAATGAGAATTTTGGCTTCGTTAATTCACTTGAAAATATTTTAAATCATGTTATATATCTGAATAGTCTTAACATTTTGTTTTTTAATCGAACGAAATGTTGTTTGTTCTTAAAATATAGTTAAATAAAGCAGTGATGAGGTATTTATTAATATTTCTCCTCCATTTTTTGAAAAAATAATTCTAAATGCTCATAGAGATTTGGCCCCATTGCTTAAACTGTGCAGCTTTAAATTTCATCGAATAATTTTGGGCACGTACAGTATTTCGCTTCGACAGAAATTTCATGCAAATATTTTTTACTAAATTAAAAAGATATTTGCATTCCCTTCTAGAAAAAAAATTGCAAATTTCTGAAGAAGGTGTATAATCGGATGTTTTTATTTTTTGTTCTATTTAGTTATTTTTCATTAAAAGGTATAGTATTGAAATGGCGCATATCCGGAGAAAAGAGCCCGCAACCTTCGGTTCCGTAAGCACGTAACGTACCGCTGGACCAAAATGATTCTTTCAGTCGGAGGCTGTAATTGACTTATATAGATGATACCACTACACACTCCCCACCAGTGAGTCAGTCGATAGACAAACGAACGATATAGTCGCTATGTTGAGCGTGAGCAGTTGTTGCTGTAATTGGAGAAGTTGCGTCACGTAAGTCAAACGACTTTGCTGTGCCAAATGAGTCTGCCGAGTTTGTTTTGCTGCGCCAAGGGAGTCTGGTGAGTTTATTTTGCTCTTTTTGCGGGTAGATGGTGCCACGACAGACCAGAAAGTTGCCTTTTTTAATTCAGCCAGGGTCACCAATGAAGTGGCATGCTTATCCGGAGTTTTTGAGCCCGCGACCTTCGGTTCCGTGAGCACGCAACCTACCGCTGGACCAAAATGATCACTTCAGTCCGGAGGCTTTTACTGGCTTATATAGATGATACCGCTACAGTCTGATACAAAGTTTTATGAGTAACACCAGTGGGTATCGAAATTTGATAACTGATAATTTTTGAAAAACAGGTGTGTGGTAAAGTTATTTATTAACTAAATAACAAAAATTCTTTATTTCAGTATCCATTTCATTATTATTCTTCAAAGATGTTTAGAAACTTTATTTCGAAGATTTCTCCTACAATTATACAGTCCAACAAATTGTTAAATAAGTCGGTCTTCTTACCTATGATTTTCTAGTCAAAATAACCCTTTTCATTCCATTGTTTTCTTCAAATAAGTTTCTAAATATTAAAGCAGAGGTTTCGATATATTACAAATAAAAGCTAGCTGCACCAGTGCAAAATAATGACGCAGCTTTCGCTTTACGCAAATATAATACAACTAAAAATCAGCTAATTAGGAGTGTAATGCTATTCAGTATATTAGACAATTCGAGATAGCCAAAGTGTAAAAATAAGTTGGAGGTGACATTTGCCAGGACAATTGTATTATGGAGCCTTAGACTGTCTAGCATTGTGCCATTTATTATATGAAACTAGCTGAAGTAACCCTTTTTTACAGGGGTGAATTTTTAAAAGAAAATTAAAATTCACTAGTCTCTCCAGCTAGCTTGTATAGAATTTGTTTCTAAATAAGGCTCATATGGAATTCGGTGTTCTATGACAAATATAGAAATTTTAAGTAATATTTGAAATAATAGCCCAACTTTTAATAATTTTCAGTGAATTATTTGAACGAATATATTTTATGAGGATTCTTTCGAAAAAAGAATCGCAATATATTTTTTTTTTGCTATAAAGGACTGTCCAATAAATACAAAGAGTTACAAGTAAAATGGCAAAATCAGAACTGTTAGCACAAACCATGTTGCCGAAACAGCAAGGAAACTGGTGACAATATAAATTTTAAGCGTTGTGATTATTTAAAAAATTTATTTTTTGATTCTGTAACAAGGAATTAATATAATGAATAGCTATAATGATAGTAAAAACAAGAAACAATATCCCTGAAATAGAAGGAATAATTAACTTGGTATTTGGAGATACAATTCTATCGAGCTGAGAAGAATCACTTCAAAACTTTAAAAAAAAATACAAACCAAAATTGGAAAAAAAAATTCTTCTTTTTGAGGTGCACAAACAACCACCCCTCATTATTTTTGCTTTTCAAGTTTCATGTGTCACTTTCGGTCTGTTTTAGTGTCAAGTTTCCATTTTTTTATTACATCGAACGCATGCACACATACATAAAAAATTCACACACTCACTCACGCACATTACAAACTTGCGGATTCTTTTCAAGGGTTGATGACCGGCGTGATATTCAAATGGGAAAATAACAACTGCAACATTCAGTCCCATTTATTTATTTTCATAATACTAAGGGACACAACACAAAACAAGTATATTCAAGAGATTCAGTTGGATTGAAAAACACTCCATCATCCGTTGTTCTCAGTTCCCCCTCCCCCTCGTGCTTCCTTCACTAAGCACGTTTTTTCGTATCCGGCTTCCATCTAGTTCAGTCTGCTTTCGTCCAGTCAGATCAAGTCTAGATGGTATTTTCACCTATATATATATATTTGACCCGTTGCCAGATCTTGCCGTTTATGTTCTCTCAATCTGTTGCCATATCTGTCATATGTTCTTGACCTGTTGCCAAAACTCCAGACCGGTCGTATATATGTTGCCAGGTTTGGGTGCTAGATCTTCACACACATACAGGTAGTATAAATTAGTTATAACTTTATGTTAGAAGTAATTTATAAATGTTCTGGGTATTTTTCGGATTAGTAATCCTTAATATTACTGAGTAGATCGTCTGAATATTAATTTACAATACGCATGCAAAAGCTTTGATGTTCGAGCACACACAACGATCTTTTTATTTGCTTTAACAAGTGCTTAGTAAATAAAGAGTGGATTAGCTGAGTAATCTGCAGATTAACTAAGTAATGTGAGAAAGGAAACAATTTTTCTCATTTTGATGAAGAGAGAGTGGCCTAGTTATATAACTACAAACTACCTAAATAATGGGTATATTGTTTGATTTTTGCACTGCGTTCACACGCACACATATCCTAAAACAATTTAATTTAAAATAAAACTTGACTTACACTTATAATTATATATATAAATAACTTTTAATTATTACCTCTTATTCAATTTTATTAGACTGCGTTATTTACTACTAAGCTTTTACCGGTGACTTCGCTCGCGTTGATGTCTTTAAATAACTGCCAAAGTCGTAATCACATTATAATTAGAAAGTAAGTAAAACAATATGATAATTTTTTTTATTGCTTGACTGGGACTATTAAAATTTAAATATTCTAAAATTGAGCTTAGTTTAAAAAACTGAAAACATACTTTATTATAATAATTAACAACAATAATTCAATAACTTAAACTATTAATATTTTAAAAACTTGAAAGTATCTACGTTTAATAAATAATTCCTCTTTAAAAGATCTCAAAACAGAATATTATTCTAAGATGCTACTGTATACTGTATTATATGTTCTTCCGTCTATTGCAAATATGTGAAGATTTCGGGCATTGGACACACGTGAATAGGCTATGTATAGTTGGCCATAAGAAAAAAGCATGACTTTTCCAAATGCAATGTTTGCCCTGGCGCTTTGTTAATAGTAAAAGTAAAACTAAAAAAAAAGTTTGATTGTGTGTGTGTGTGTGTGTGTGGAAATTGAACTCGTTTGAATTGAAATGATAGGTCAGTGGGGATAATTGGAATTCGATGTATGTGTGCGATTCACTTCCCCCTTTCCCAACACCTGTCAAAATAGGGGCACCAAGTACATTTGCATCAATTCTGTGATCTGTAACCTCGATCCATTACGTAGTTGAGAGGCATCGAGATTTTGCATAAGCATAACTGGTATATTTAGTTTTAATTGAAGTTTATGTGAGGGTACACCCGAAAGTTCAAACGAATTTAAGAACTCCGTGGGATAGGAAGTAATTTGTTCTGTATCCATAAAATTGGATCCATTGATAAACATTCCTTCATCCCGCACGTCTTTTAAAATTTCAGTGTTGATTTTGCTGGCAATGTCATTTTTAGGCACCAATATTGATCTAGCGCACAACCACTTATCACAACTTAAATTTCGTTGCATACCCGGGTAAACTTGAGAAATAAGATCTACATTATTTTCTACGGAATTATAAAATTCTCTAGAAAGTAAAATATAATCTTCAGGATTTGCTTTCAAACATTCATCACCGATTTTCAATAGCGTTTCTGCATCATATCCTGAATCTACGTCATTATGAAGACGCACTCTCATATTGGATTTCAGATTGAATTTTTCCACTTCCGCCCATAAGCTTGATAATTTAATACAGGCTCTGATTT
Source organism: Trichonephila clavata (assembly GCA_019973975.1). Classification (NCBI taxonomy): domain Eukaryota; kingdom Metazoa; phylum Arthropoda; class Arachnida; order Araneae; family Nephilidae; genus Trichonephila; species Trichonephila clavata. Next base: position 41,743 of record BMAO01033988.1, read on the forward strand.
CATTTGCCGGTGTACCCCTGGGATTACTGCGAGAATTTGTGGGAAATTATCACCCAATAAAACTACCATTCCTCGAATAACATGTGTACTATCTCGTAAATCCTGAAAAGTCCGATTTAATGCTTCTATAGCTTCCTTGTGAGACATCGTACTTTCATGCCACACTAAAAGTTTACATTTTCAAAGCATCTTGCCTCGATAGCTATTTTTGCTGAAGTGGCAAACGGGTAAATCTTCATGTGCAAAATTCAAAGGCGCAAACAGAAAATTAAAAACAGAATTTACAGTACGGCTGCCAGTCTGTAGTGTCGCGGCTATATCGGAAGAAACCACAGCAACTGCTATCTTTTGGTTTTTCTGATGGACATTAATAGTAAATTTAGCAAAAGCATCTTTTCGGTTCCTCCAGGGGCGTTGAAAAAAATAGCGCACCATTGCCGGATTCTATTTGCGTAACACCTGATGGCAAACTTTTCCAGGATACGGGCTACTTCTAATTTTTTCTGGTTGCACCTAATGGCGTAGGTGTGGTGAGCTAAGAAAAAGGTCTACAATATTTATTATAACTTATTAAAGGGTTCACCCATGTGATGGGTTCGAAAAATCAAAATTTTTTTCCCCATAAATTGCTTTTCTTAACATGTCTAGAATACGGTGGTAAAGGGATTTTTTAAAATTAGAAGTTGTTATAAAGAAGCAAGTGTTAGAAGAGCAGCTGTTTGGAGCGTTGAGTCGGCGCTCCTATTGTGTACAGTCAGCATGCTACCATTGTCCCTTCTATTGAAATATACTTTCATACAAGTATAGAGAAGTTTGTAGAGGTTTAAAGGGAATATCTATGGTTATTGAATATTGCGTCGAATATGTTTCAGTGTTCGCCACCAGGCAGCGCCGATTGAGGGTAAGTTCAGATTTTCATTATTTTAATCGGACTTTTGAAACTTAAAACGCGTTTTTTTCAAAATTGCGTTTTTCAAACTTTCTGCCATCATATCTCAAGAACGTTTTGATCGAATGACTTCAAATTTATAGGGTAGACTCGACATATATATACACACCAAATGGACTACAATCATTTCAAAATTCAAGATATTTCTTTTTAAATAACAAAAGCATAACAACTAAGCAGCAAAGCAACCCCATGAAATTCGAAACTTTTTCTTTAGAGGTCTACCAGAAATCCAATTTTTAATATTTTCAATTGAGTATAATCCATTCTATGCATTTAGCTTTATAGATTAAAATGCCATTATTTTTTTTTATTATTTCAGGTAAGCCAATTAGCCGGAATTGTGGAGGATGTGAGCGTCCATTTTTTCGAAGCGGGTGTGTTCAGAGCGCTATAACTCACGTTCTATTGGATATTTTTAGCTAAACATTTATATGCGTACTCTTAAAATACATATAAATACATGTTAAAAAACTTTAAGTTCTATCTTTTTACTGGTTGTCAAAAAAAAAAATCTCTAAAAATGCTTAAAAAACAGGCATTTACATGGGTGAACCCCCTTAATAAATACGGAATATGTACTTACCTACATAAATACAATAAAATAAACTTACACTTTAAAACGCAAAATACAAACATAATAATAATACAAACATAATAATAATACAAACATAATAATAATACAAACATAATAATAATACAAACATAATAATAATACAAACATAATAATAATACAAACATAATAATAATACAAACATAATAATAATACAAACATAATAATAATACAAACATAATAATAATACAAACATAATAATAATACAAACATAATAATAATACAAACATAATAATAATACAAACATAATAATAATAGCCACAAATATAATATCAAAGTATGAATTTGTTATGAAACAATTCAAAATATATTAAAAAATAAAACGTTTTCATCTAAAGTTAGTTATAGTTATAGTCAGTGACTTAGTCTGTGCATACTGTCAGCTAATCTTGAATATTTCGGTATATACCAGGGGTGGCGAACCTTTCTGGATCAACGTGCAATTTTTTCTTAAGAAAGGTTTGATGAGGTAAAGAGGTGCCGTCAAATAATTTTGATTTGTGATTTTTTGAGAAAATAATAAAACTAAATTCTAACAACTCAAAACTCTTTTTAGCGTGAAAAAATATATTTTGCGCACTGTATGGTAAATATTTTAGTTATATGTGTAATTCAAATTATAAAGTAACATTATAGTGTGACTTCTCTGTTGTTGCAGATTAGATATCAAATAATTTATATTAGGGTTGTAAGATGTTACATTTTTAACAGAATGCGTGCTGAACTGGAGTCACCTGCCAAAGGGTTTCTAAGTAAGTCTTTAATGTTATTCATCTCTGAAAAGGACTCGAAAGCATAATTAGATGAAAATATGGTTAAAATAGCCGTGAGCCAACTTCTTCAAACAGTTAAATATGCCTGGAACAGTTTTACAGACTATGTTCTACATACAATTGTTCCAGAACATAAAACACACACCACTTT
>BMAO01033989.1:0-63750 GCA_019973975.1 Trichonephila clavata
AAAACCATACTGGCACAATTTGTTGCAGCCAGTTGTAATTTCGGCATTAATAACGCAGAATAAATTTAAAATTAAAAAATAAAATTTAATTAATGAATTAATATTTGTAAAAAATGTATTAACATCAAGTGTCATCCACAGTAAGTTTAAAAAATGTACTTGAACTTGAATAGAGAATGGAAAGTATTTTAATAACGATTGAAAATTTGAACAAGACGCGCACGCACACACACACACACACACACACAACACACACACACACACACACACACACACACACACACACACACACACACACACGTGTGTGTGTGTATATGTGTGTCTCGCTGATATATATATATATATATATATATACACTGATGTCCAAAAGTTAAGCATAAATCGTAAAATGAGAAAAACATGGAGTAAATATTCGTAAGATTATTCCAAATTTCTTGCGGATATTAATTGGATGAAGAAGAAACTTTGGGTTTATGCAAAACTTTTCAGTCGACTACACCCTGCGCGAAACACCGGCGCATGTCGGAACGCGGAGAAACCGATTCACGCAGCATAGGCAGCTCAGACAAGTTTGGTGCAACTGCTGTGCGAAGGAACGTTGTTAACCATCAAACAAGGGGAATGATAGCGCAAAGACGCCAATTGGACATGTTTACGAAAGGAAGAATCGTTGGAATGCTGAAATCCTCACAATTCCAAACCGAAGTGTCTCGAATTCTGAATGTGGACCAGTCTGTGATCTCAAGACTGTGGCAGAGGTTTCAAAGAACGGGAGATGTTACCCGACAACCAGTATCAGGTCGACCAAGAGTCACAACCCCTCCCCAAGACCAATATCTGGTAATAAGTGCGTGACGTCAGAGGGGCAGTACTGCCAGAGCACTGGGTTCGGCGCTCACAGTCGCCACAGGAATACGAATTTCGAGACAAACTGTTTACAGGAGACTCAATCATGCTGGCCTGAATGCCAGAAGACCAGCAGTTTGCATTCCTCTCACGTCTGCGCATGAACGCGCTCGTTTGAACTGGAGTTTGAAATATCAACATTGGAGTGTGAGAGAGTGAACTAATGTGATATTCAGTGACGAGTCCCGGTTTAGTCTGAGTAGTGATTCTCGGTGGGTAACGATATGGATAGAACGTGGAACACGTTCCGAAACAAGAAACATAACGGAAAGATATCATTTTCCACATGGGAAGGCATCATGATGGACGGCCGCACAGACCTCCATTTCTTTGACACGGGGTCTGGGACTGCTCAAAGATACAGAGATGAAGTTCTTGAGACTTATGTTGTCTTGTTTCGAGGTGCTGTCGGTCCTGACTTTCTTTATTTTTATATCTGGTGTACAACGCGCATCCGTAAATTTTGATCTTATTTTTTGCGTTAAAAGTGCTCTTTAAACACCAGAATATACAGTAAGTAACAGCCATTAAAATAATCAATGCATTTTCTAGTTAATGTTTACAAAATTGGAATTGCTTGTGTACTTCTACATTTTGAGAGCTAATGTATAAAGAGTTAAAAAAAAATTTTTTTTTTATTAAAAAATGCACAAAACGTTTTTTTTTTGTAAGTCCTAAATTATAATTTTTTGCTGAATTATTGAAAATTTTCTCTACGGAGAATTATTGAAATGTTTCGGATATTACTTTCACTATATACGATTATCCAAAGTAACTGATTTCACTTTGTATTTTCACTTTTTCAAAGATTTGCTATTGTTATACTTCTTTGAAATAATCGATAAATGTAAGAGATATGCAAATAATCGAAGGTATGAAAAGTATAAAAGGATGAAATTTACTTTAAAATTTATTCTCCTCATTTCTCTAACATTAAGGAAGTTGAGAATTTCTAGATCCTCTTTAACAATGAATGCATTAAGGTAAGAAAAATTCTATAATTGCACTTTTTATATTGGATTAAATGGTCCTCAGATGCTTTCGTACACGATTTATTTATATTTTGTTGTGTAAAACTATAATTTTTGTCTTAGAAAGGGAAGAATTTCAGTAGTATGCATACTTTTATACATTTAAAAAATATGAATCATTGTCTTTGATGCGTAATATATTTATGCAAAAAGTAATCTAGTTGAATACTATTACTGATCATGACTTAATAATAATATATAATAAATATATATTATATATATATATATATATATATATATATATATATATATATATATATATATATATATATATATATATATATTACCTTCTGCTATGAATTTATATTTTAATGCCTTGGATTAATTATTTTAATGCCTGCATATTATAAGTTTATCTTTTATATTAAAATTTATTTACAGAAATCATATTTGAATTTTTGCTTGAAATGAAATATTTAAGGAAACTGGTACAAAACACTTTAAATATAATACTTATAATGATTGTTATTTAGCTCATGAACACTTAATACTTAAGTAATTATACATTTTTTACTTAAAAAATACTATAACTTTCGTAAATGTTTTTAAAAAAATAAGATGTTAATTTTTAAATTTGAAAGATTACAATTACTTACGTAAGAGTTTTAAAGTGTTCCGAAATGCAAAATATAAAAAAACTTATTATTATTTTTCTAATTCACCAACTATTATTTCTTCAAATCAAGAAATTTTACTTTAAGTGCCAATTTCTAAATTCTTTCGTTATACTTCCTTAAATATTCCTTAAATAATTCCTTCACTTAGATCTTTTTCATATAGAATTTATATTTTATATTGGAACGAATTATTTTTTTAAATGCTCCGAATGTAATGATGCAGCTATTTGTAGAAGTTGTTTGACTTACAATAGTAAATATTATTCAAAAAAATCTTTTATTATTCTTTAATATTTATCTCTTCATTATAAATTTATTCTGAATATTTTCAATTTCTGTTAATGTTAAATTTAGGCTTGTATCTTTTGGCCCACTTCTCTTACCTTGCCTTTAATTTTGTTTTTCTTCAATTGTAGAATAATTCTTCTATTATATGAATGTTTTGTAATTTTTTAGTTTTTATTTTTAAAAAATCTTATACGAAAAGTAGAAAAAATGCAACAATATTTACAATTTAGTGCCGAGATAAAAAGCTGCTTAAATGTTAAACATTTACGAATTTTCAAAAGTTTTAATAATAAATAGTTTTAAAAATTTGCTTATTAGAATTTAAGTTAAACTTAAATTTAATAAATATAATTAAAATATTTGCCTGAATATGTGCAAAACTATTGAATTTTTAATGCATCAAAATGGTATGTGAAAATTAATTCTATTAAATTTTAGAAGCACATTTTGATGATTTTATTGGCAATTCGGCCTGATATCTCTATTATCTCACATTTAAACAAAAATAATATAATTTTAAAAAAATAAATTTTAATTTTCAAATTAAGTTAATTATTTTTTGAAAATAATGTTAGTAATGAAAACGGTGTTACTTCTAAGATTTTTCTATTATAAAATTCATTTTCATAATTTTTCTTTCATTATTTATATAATATAAAGTAGTTTGTAAATACCTTGTAAATAATATTACACTTTAATTGTTGATTGAACTTGAAGGAAATAGTATATATATTTATTTATTTCAATTTTTTATTTCAGTGTATCAGTAGCTGTATGCATTTTGCTTATTGGACTTACTTCAGCATTGCCGAGTAAGGAAACAACTTTTCTCAACAATTTTTTACATATATTTATAAATAACCAATCTAATTAATTTTTTAAGAAATTCCTTAATAATAATTTTAAATAATAGCTCCAATTTTTTACCATTAATAAGCATACATAATTAACTGTTTTGAAATAAAATTTGTTCCTTAAGATATTAGTGACCTCTGAAATTTTTCGTTTGTACATAATATTTTGGAGACTATTAATTGTGTTGTTAATAAATAGATTGTGTATGAAGTTATCAAGAAAGAAAATATCAAATGAAAAAAAATTCTGAAGTTTAACTAAATGTAATGCCATTGGTTTTATATTATAACTAATTTTAGATTTTTTATATAAAAAAGCAAACAGAAAGTGATTTGCGAATTTCATTCAATCGAACAAAGTAATAAATCTGAAAATGTGTATATGTGTGTAAGTTGCATTTTATACTTTTACTTTCTTTTTTTCTTCTTTTTAGCATCAAACCAGTTTTATTAAGATCTAAATAACTTTAAATAAAGTTATGAAAATATTTTCCCTTAATACTAGTAAAGTCTCGTTTTGTTATTGTGTTTGCTTAGGCACTGATAATTTGAATCTTATAATTTATGAGTTATATTGGTTATATATATATTATTGACTTGCTATTAGTCTTGAACGGCACTAAAAATCTTCATTTTTAAGGTATCCGAACACGTTGAAAATGACCAATTCATTCAAGACAGATATTTTTGATTTTGATTTTATTGAATAGAGTTATCTTTTGACTTACGAATTATACTTTGTTTTGTTTCTACCCTACCTAGAGGCCAAGTTACATATTAATTTTTATAAAGTTTAAGAAAAAACACGGTATTCAGTGGTGTTTTTTTTTTTGATCTATCCAGAAGTGGGATTTATAATTGATCTTACCAGAAGTGGCATTTAAATTGTTCAAAATCTTCATGCGAGTCTGATAACTCAAAATATTACGATGTATTTCTATAAAACTTTTTAAACCTGATATTTACGTTATTTTCTAGAGAATGTACTAAAATATTTCTTATTGTATGAATACTTTTTGAGTTATGGCTTGTTATTTAAATAATTGTCTCATAAAAATGTAACATTTCTTATTATGTTTACTCAATAGCTCTAAATTTTCAAATTTTAATAAAAAATTAAAATTTTAGTACATTTTCTAGATAAATGCATCTAATTTGTTTTCGTATACTTTTACTACAATATGTTTATTAATTTTTTCTTAACTGCTTTGAATTTTCAAAAATATTGCTATTTCTTATAATTTATTTTTGTATTCAGTATTTATTTTTTTTTTTTTTTTTTTTTTTTTTTTTTTTTTTTTTTTTTTTTTTTTTTTTTTATTTTGTTCTCTTTATACTTAAGATACATTCAAAATGTTATGCATTTATATATTAAGTATTTATACTATTCTTATTGTCAGATGAAAATTACTTTATGATTTTAATTAAGTCGCACTTTTCAAATACAAATAACTAACTAGTGTATTTCCTTTTAAATATTTCAGAGGAGCTTTTAATAACATAGTTAAGACTAATGTGTGTTAAATGCTTTTATTTAGGAATAATCATTAACAAATAAAATATTAAAATTTTTGCTAAATGAAAAAAGTAACCATTAAATGTGTTAAGAATCTAAGTCTCTCATGAAGATAATTTTTATAAATAAATTATTGTGTATAAGTTCCTGCAACCATATAAAATGTAAAAGTATCTGAAATATAGATTTCTAAACTGGATTTTATTTTAAACAATGCAGATACACTCGTGTTATCAGCTTCAGGTCTCTCAAATTTGAAATTCGCTATAAATGTATACACTCCTTTTAAAATCCACCACTCTACATCCCAATAACATCATTTTATTTTATTATTTTAATTTCCTGTTCAATTTAACTTGCAAGTATCCTTAATATTTCGCCTGACAGTTATTTCGTGACCTTATGATTTGAATGCAAGACGGAATTCTTACATTTTCGGCCGATCAGCTCGGTGGCTTAGAGGTAATGTGCCCACTTTGTAAGTCCAAGATTGCGGGTTCGATCCCGGCTGGAAGAGCTAGATTTTCGGGATGCAAAAATTCTAGGCACGCATGGCATATGATCTTGTGGCATGTAAAAAAATACTTTGTAAGTACCAATTCGGCTTTGGCACTCTAGGCAAAAGAAATTATCGGCAAAATTTATCATACGAGAAGAGCTTGACTAGAATAAATTTTGGAGTTAGGCATTTGGTAGCAGAAGCCATCAATGAAATGATTCTCACACTTGAGGACTTGCCGTGTCTATAAATGCTTAGCTGCCAAAACGCAGGCCATTAGAAACAAAACTTTTCCAGCGTTGAAGTTCAGAACCGTGTATCTTCACAAGACTGAGTTCTTCTGAATTTTGTGATATAATTTTCTTTCTAATAAAAAATACTCTTGAGCATCATAATTAAAACTTGTAACATCATGAAACGGAATAGTAATTACAGTAGGAAGGTGAACGGAATATCGGAGTAAGTGTACGGATTTTTATGACTTTTATAAGTTGAACACAATGAAAGACTTTTCTATGTTTCACAGATGTCTTGTCTTCAGCGTCGGAGAAAAGGCCGGACACCACGCTCCCAGAGCAAACAATGATGGGTCAAAACTTGAAGGACCTTGACATCGAAATCTGTCCCGACAAGCTTCATCTGTGTCCTGGAACAGCTGAATGCTGTGAAAAAGACGACGGAAAATGGGACTGCTGTCCCAAAGCTGCTGTTCCCATTGCAGGTATGTATATATCAATACATTAATATTAAAGAAAGTCCTGTATGTGAAAGAAGGTTGAAATATTAAGTGATAAATAGAAACTACTTACAGAAGGATAACAATTTCCTTTTTTTACCACAGTATAGATTGGATTATATTTTATATAAACTTTTTTTTTTGGTTTTCAGTTGTTTTAAACTATTTAATAGTTAATTTGAGTTTTAGAAAATGACGATATATCGAAATAGATGATTAGAAAATAAGATATATTTACTATTCAGTTAAAAATTCTTGTTTTTTTTTAAACAAAAAATTGAAACTCATTGTTTTTTTTTAATCTTTTGCTTCAAATATTTATTTGTTGATCTATAGTAGTTACGTTATAAAATTTTTAATGATAGCTAATATTTCAGTAGGCGCAATAATAATAACAAATACCTACTACAAATTACTACGATATGCGTGAAATAAGATGAAATAAAAATATAAAACGATAGTTAAAATAATAAAATAGGCACGCGTCTTTGAATGACACTGATTTTGAGAACATTCAACTTCAAGAAACGTTTCATTTATATTCTGGGGGTGTTAAATGCAGATTTTAGAAGATAGGAATATATAAGTAAGAAAAATACAGGGTGTCCCAAAAATAGCATTCTAACTCTGCCCACCCAGATTCATCAATGAAAGTACACAAAAAAATTTCCAAATAACTGTACCTGTACCTGTACCTGTACACTCCATAGTTTACGAAAAAGATATGGTAAATGATGGTGCATGACGGTTCATTATCGGGCTCTGGCGCATTTCTATGCACCAGTTCGTGATTGGCTGGATATGGCATACTCCAGCCTCTGAATTAGACAGGAAGGGAAGGGAGGTCCAGTTCTATGGCCGCCACAATATCCAGATCCTACGTAGTTGGACTTATCACTTGTGGGAAAATCTCAAGGAATTGGGTGTGCCGAGATGTAGCGATAACACAAAAGAACTTATTTGCTTGTCTGCATGCTCCTTGTATTTCGATGGAAACCGCGTTGCTGCAAAGCGTGTGTAATCATTCCTTCCACTGAGCACTAAAGTCTGCCTTGATATGTACAGTGGGCCCATTGAACATTTTCTTTTTTAAATATTGCTGATTATGTGTCCAATATAGGGACGTCTGAAGACTCTTTGAGGCCCTGAACCCACAGAAATCTTTAGATTTTCTGAGGCCTGGCCACAGAAATCTCTAGATTTCTTCCTGGCCACAGATTTTCTTGAGGCCCTGGGGCCACAGAAATCTCTAGATTTTCTTGAAGCCCTGGGCACCTATGCGAAATAGGCCCTAGCTGAGATCTTTAAAAGTAAACAGTATATAGAATGCGTCGTTAAATACTCGTTCAGGCGGTAATTTGAAACAAATAAACATGCACAACTTACAATCTCAAAAACTTAGGTACAAACTGGCTCGACCGAAGGCCGCATTTCGAATAAATGAGTTAAGGGATTGCTTATGGTATTAGACCTAGGCCTCACATGGACAACGGTCATTACATACTAATACAGTCTTATCACTTTTATCAGTTGACATGCAGTTTAAAACTCTCTGTTTTTCGGAGAATATGTACGGGAATAATATTTGACCATTAAAATTATCCGGATCATGATCTCATAAAGACAGAGTTGAGAACGAAATGAGGCCCTGGGCTCGGGCTAAGTTGGATCACATGCCTTAAGACATCCCTGGTCCAATACTGTGTTTTTTACTTTTCTCTGGTTGTGACGTCAGTTTTGTTTTTCTTATTTTACTCGTAAACTATGGATCATTCACGCACAGTTCTACGGGCATTTTTTTATGTTTTCCCATCAAAGAATCTAATTGTATGGAGTTTGGGCGCTATTTCGGGGACACCCTGTACATACATTTCCCTTTCATCATCAACAAATTGTTAATATAATGGAATATTCAACAGGAGATTGCTGTCATCAATTGGGATTCATCTGGACCTGTTGCACGTCTCTTGTTCCCAAATGCCACTGGTGGGGATGCTGGTGGACGTAAAGGCAGTGATAGACTTTGTATTTATGATTTCCGATATAAGGAAACTTCTAGATTGGATATCTTCATCACATTTTAGAAAACTTTCTGTAAAGTAAATTAGATTGTTAGCATTCAATGTATAATTATCTAATAAATTGCTATGGATAATTATGCTGGCATTTATTCTTTTTTTCAAATCCATGTACAGTAATACACCGAACTAATGCAGAAGTGGGACTCAGTGAGAACCGCGGAAGTCAGGGTATAATTTCGCATACAAATACATATAAATTATTTTCAGTTGGGGCCAAAGATGAAAGAAATAATAATTCGGAAATTTTTTTGAAAGAATTTTATATAACACAAATACAAAATGGTAGCAGAGAAACAAAGAACGCTAGAGTGTTAGCTAGAAAGCAAAGTTATTTGAGGGTAGAAAGTTTCATAAAATCTAACAAGCGGGCTCAAATAGTTTCTCTCCTCCAACAATGCTTAAAAGTTTTAATATTTCTTTTATTGAAAAAAAATAAGCTCTTAGTTGTGGAATCCATATTTACTAAAATGTTAACCCTGAGGCCTTCTGCCAAATTTTCAACCACCATTCGATCTTCTGATTGAACTGATTTTAAAGATTCAAGTTCTTAAATCTGTGTAGATGTACTACATATAACAGACACGATATTACAATTACAGAATGTGATAACAAACACACACTCACTAGATAATAAATAAATAACATAAAATAAGGTTAAGCACACACACATCGATTTCACGCGATACTTCCGAACATGTACATTAGCTAAAATAAGAATCGAGTTGTGTAGCTCTCAAACAAAAGACGAATAAATGGTGTTTGTTAATCGCCTAATTCCGGGTTCACGTAAGTCGAGGTATTACTGTATTGAAAAATGCACTATTTATACTCCTCATCTAAATATGTTAAATAGTAATCCTCATCAAAATTTTTAGAATATTATATTTTTAGAATAAATATGCATAGAATAAATAAACTCCATGAAATATAATATCTCTGTGAATAATACAAACAAAAGTCTACTTAATTCTTTTTAAAAATGAGAAATTATGTAAATGTTAAATAGACTTCAATGTTAATCCAAAATAACATATGATCTTAAATCTTAATTTAGACAATTGGTTTTGTTAGCTAAGAACAATTTCATCATAACAAACAAATTAAGAACAATAAAGCGGAACGAAGTAAAACAATTAAAAACAAAGATACTTTTAAAAGTAATCTAGCACTTCTTTTTTTTTTTAAAAAGCATTTGATAATTTTTTCATAAATGATACACTTTTATGTCTCCTTTTTCTGCTTTAAACTCAAATTTAAAAAAAAAACCTTCAAATCGATTTTTAGTTTGTTACTAAAAATTTTACAATTCTATGGAAACAAAAGATATAATTGTGTAATGGTAGCTGAATTTTATCTTTAAAAACCCCTAACATTATTTGCATTTCAATATCAATTAAGTTTCTAGAGCAGAATTATGCCAATGTCTCTAAAAATGTTAAAGCATTATGTTCTATTTTAATACTTTGAAATGGATAAGTTGTAAAATTAAGATCTATTAAGAAAAAAATTCAATCCATCTCTTTATACAAATTTTAAAAAAAATATTGGGAAAATAAGCAATCAAATCACTCATTTTCAATCCGAAATTAATTTTCTGCGATGAAAAGTAAATAACAGATAACCTCAATTCTAGAATTACTTTCATTTTACTTGAGTGTTTGTATATAATATGTGTTATGAAGTTCGAGATAAGATGGGATTATTTTTTCTTTGGAATCTCTGAGATTTGAGATGAGATAGGATTATATTTTCCGTTTGGAAACATAACTTCATTTTTAATCAAGTGTTAACAAAGATATTAATCTACTCTTTGGTAAAGAACCAATTTCCTGCATTTGTCTAAATAAATACTTTAAAAAAAATCTTTTGACAATGTTAAGTCGCTACATATAAAGTTTTAGAATAACCAACTTTTAGAAATAATATGCATATGGGATTTTTATATTTCAGTTCATAGACTTGCGCAAATCTATCGCTTTGAAAAGGATCCACTTCTCATCTTTTTAATCTTAAAGGTCAAAGCTCAAAACTTTGAAAAATTAAAATGTATCAAATGTATTATTTACTTAAAATCCTTAATTATTTTCTGTTACACAGCTGTCCTTTAATAAATAATATTAATACAACGATCTTTACAATGAGTACATCAAATTTAATTTTAAATATTCGTGCGAAGAAATATACGCATTTTTTTAAAATACTACATATACACAGAAGAGCCATGACGTTACTCCCACCCTTTAACTACATTAATTAACGAAAACGCAGACTTAACCAAAGTGCACACGCGGTTGACGCTTGAGTACATAATGCCCCCATGCACTGTTTTTAAACACGTAGACCAAGGGTGTCAAACTCAAAGCCTAACTTGGGTCAAACAAACAAAGTTTAACCAAAGGTGGGCCGCAAAAAAAATCAATATTCATAGAAACGTAGGTTTATTTCGGGAATATTGAATGAACATTTAAGAACTATAAGTTGGAATGCATACAATTTACGTAACATCATTATCAGAATTACAAGCATATTGAAAAGTCGAAAACTAAAGATTATTTAAGAAAATTACTAATTTACGGAAATAAAAAAGCAAAATACATTCTGATTTAACAAAAAATAAAAGTCACATTTACACTGATATAAAGCACTTATAAATGTATCAGTAATGCACAATGTATTTTATAATTAATTTAGCAATGCTAAGTTAAGAACAAGTTTAATAATTATCGGTGACCCCATGATCTTGTCATATAAAAATGTTACACAAAAATGAACACTTGTCTTGATAATTTGTACGGTTTATAATTAATCCCTTGACTGCCAATTAAAAGTTATGCAATTCGCTCCCCAATTCTACCGTTTTCCAAGTAGGCGTGCGTATGTGATGTATTGGGGGTGGGAAGAAAAAGAATAAATAAGCCAAATCCTCTGAAATGAGTAAATCCTTCGCAAACATTGTCAAGCCCCTTTTATTGCATTCCATTGCCTTCGGAATAATTTTATGAATAGCAGAGCACAGAAGAGATCGTACTTCCGAAAGACGTACATTTACGTTCAGGGGAAATATCACTTTGGCTGAGCGAGACGTTTATATACGCCCTTAAGATGTTTAAGTCATATTGTAGCTTTAGAATAAAAGTATAATATTATTGAATTTAATGCATTGTTTGGAGTGGGCGCGATGAAAATTATGATTGAATATTGGGTCGCATTGTTGGAAGTTTGAGAAGCACTGACATAAATAAAAGAACAAGAAAAATTAAATGTTTACGTCCTGACACTTAACATCTCTTCTCTGTTACAGTCTTCCGTATTTCGGTAGAAATTTTGATATTTTTTATATATTATTGTGTGCCGATATACTAGCCGGGCCACAAAAACATTTGTCATGGGCCGTGAGTTTGACACCCCTGACGTAGACTGTTAAGCGAAATAACGGGAAAAGCGGACTATGTTTCAGACTTCGACAAAAATCAAATCGTACAGCTTCGAACCTGGGAACATCAATCTCACAAATGATATGTTTGGTGGGCTGTTGGCAAGCAGACGTTGTGACTACTCATCGAAAGTGGTGTATGGATGATGAAATGACAAATCAACGGCTAGCTGTTTCATGGCCAAGACGTATTGATTTCTGATGAGAGCGGAGATTGTCGCACATTATTCACCTTGGCTGAAGGGCTACAACTGATGATACCACCAGCAACTACAACAGAGGAAAGCCGGAGAGTGAGTCTTAACACACAGTGCAAGATATATCCAAACCTTAACCTTGTGCTGATAACAAGTCGTAGAAGGATGGAAGACAGTCACAAATCAGTCAAATTACATTTTCTGGTCAATTGCGTAGACGACCAAATGAGAATGTGTTGATTTCCAAAGGAACTTCTGATCCCCTCACGTGCACAGCTGGCTAGATTTAAGACAGTGGCGGCAGAAATCTGTTGTTGTGTGTTGTTGCTATCTATGTTTCATACTGGGATACATACGAATGACGAGAGATATATGAACAGAAACATACAAACAAACACAGGAGAATATAGACTTTTATTACAAATGATGATCCCAGCATAGAACAAAAGGGAATTCCCGTCCATTCATTCATTTCAGGCGAAAGTCCGACTTCTTTTCCCGAAGATATATCCATGTCTTATTCGGGATTCGAACCCGAGTCCATTTGATTACAAACCGAGTGTCATAACCACCATACTAGGTGCAGCGGCGACTGAAATCTGTCTGAACTCTCTCTCTCTCTCTCTCACACGCGCGCGCGCCTCGCACCAGTAAAGATAAAACAAATTATAGATTCTGTCCTATTTTGGGGGTTTATCGTGACAATAACCTAAGCATTTTAATGACAAGCTTCTTTTGATTGTGAGCATTAATTTTATTCGAAAAGGATTCAAAGCCTGAGTAGTTGTGTAAATAATAATTCCAAGCAAATTATAGGGATCTCTCAAGTTTACAAGAGTGAACTACACGAAACTTCCAGTTTAAATAGAACAATGAAAATTCCTTTAAAGTAGTGCATACACATTTTTTAATATTTATGTATTTGATCTGAGATCTTGAAAGATTTATCTATATAAAAATTTACAAACTGGAAAAATGAAAAGAAAACTTAATATTTACATTTCTTTTTTGAATTTGTATTTTCACATACTGTTGACAGTTGTATTTGTATAAGTGAATCCGCCTAAAATAGAAATAAGTTTTAAGCAATAGTTTTATTTAATTTGAAAGTTTCAGATGTTTTTATGTAATTTTATGAATCGGATGCATATTATTTCAGTACTTTTTTTCTCAGAATTCTTAAGTTTTATCTATTTAAACCGATAAAACTTTTGCATAAACCTCATTTTATGGTCTACATAAGGATTTCCATCAAATCTTAACTGTAAAAAAATATTTATCACCTAATATTTACGAATCAACACTTAAATGTATTAGAAAATTTTGCAATAGTTTTTTATTGCTGGTTTTTGTTATGCCACAACATTATGCATGCAAATGTTTAATGCATATTTATTTGTGAATGTTTCTAAGACATTGTGTGTGTGTGTGTGAATGTTAATGCGCGCTGAGTTGATATTACCAAAACTGTACCTTACAGCTACAATAAAGAATGGAAATATATAATACATTTCTTTCATTCAAGGAATTTTAATATGAGATGTGTTGTTTACCAAACAATTTCTATTTAACATTTAAAACCTTCCTCCACATGGGACACCTAATTAAATGCAAGTAAAGCTCTTAATTTCTCCTGTTCATTTTATTCTTTTTTTGCGAGTTGCCTTAAATTATTTTAACACAGATGAGAAGATTATGGATTGTTTGTATAAATTCAGAGCACATCTAAAGGACTGCACTAAACAAAAATTAATTTACAAATATAGCAGTAATAATAAACTACATAAAATAAAAGAACGCAGAGTTTCATTATAAAGCTAGAGAGTTTGTACATCTTATATCCTTATAGAGTATTAAACTCAACCGAAATATAAGAGAAAACTAATTTTCAAATTAACTCTTACAATCACACATGCCTTAACAAAGTTTAAAATAAATAATTCTATTATTCTTCCATTTAGGTTTTATGAATATACATTTGAAACAAAGATACTGATTTTTAAAACAATATAACTTATTTTTCAGCTCTACATATTTCTGTAAATAATTCAAAGAATGCAAATTTGTTGGGAAAGTGGAATTGAGCAGAATGAAATCATTCGAAATGCTAAGAACATTTCAGCCAGAATTATATTATCATGACATGGATTTAAAAGCTGTGTCTTTCCTTGAAGAATTTTTATAATTAAAAGAACTTATTACACATTCGACACAACAGATTACACTCATTAATTTTACTACGATGAATATTGCATAAGCTCGCCAGTACCAGTTCTTTTAGTACTTGATTTGTTTATACACAAAGTTCTTACATATTAATCAATATACACTCAAAATTCATTTATATTTCTAAACCCAAAGATAATGTGACTATTTCTTATTGTTGTTATCTTTTCTATCAATCGCATCCACTGAAATTTTCTTCCGAAGTATCTTCAATCATTGCATTGAAGGTTGTTAAACCGTGAACATTTGACATCTTAAGATACGATGAACACTTTTTTTTATAAATGCATCTCTTTTTCCTAAGACAGTAAGATTTTAGGATTACTTTCACTTTAACGAAGGATTTTACGTCTTGCGAAAATGTTTCAAAATAAACATAGCTCTTTCAAAGGCGAGGTTCAAAGTCGTAACTTTTAAGAAAGTTTTCAACACGTTGAGCTATCTGTGTGTATCGCCACTGAATCGGAAATTATATAAAAAGGACCTAAATACATGGTTGCTTGTATTAAATTGCAATCCTAGAGAAGCAAGCATATCTACCATGACTCGCATAAGGTAGGTTTTAGATATACTCTGCGTAATACAATTATTCATTGACTACGTACTTTAGAGTTTTTCTAAGGGTTTATATTAGCTTATTACGAGTTTTTGTACTATTCTACAGGTCCTTCAGACTTTGATTAAAAAGTTTTCTAACATTGTGATAAATATACTAGACATTTCTTATAAGTTGAAATTGTATTACAAATTATAACTTTCATCAAGCATATTCATGGTATAAACGATATTTAACAATAGATCTCAGCCCTAATCGATTCACTATAAGAAAATTTTGATTTTAAAAAAGACAGATATCTTGAATACTATTTATGAATTTTAAATATTTATAA
The DNA here is from genome assembly GCA_019973975.1 of Trichonephila clavata. Lineage (NCBI taxonomy): Eukaryota > Metazoa > Arthropoda > Arachnida > Araneae > Nephilidae > Trichonephila > Trichonephila clavata. Next base: position 15,275 of record BMAO01033989.1, read on the forward strand.
TGATAATTTGGAAACGCATATAATATAAAAGTTTGATGTACATCTACAGAACGCTGAATTTGATACTCTCACTTTGCTTTCATTTTTACATTAAGTTTGCTGAAATAATTTGTTAGAATGTTAAAAATATATTTTTTTACAAATTAGTTTTTATAAAGAGTTTAGTTTTTGTATTTAAACCATTTTACTTTAAAAATTAATAATTGCGGAAATTATTCATTTTTTAATTGATTTTTCATATACAAAAATTAATCCTACAAATTAAATCATGACATTTATTGCAAGAGAACGTATTTAATATCATAGTTTGTTTAATATATCAGTTTATAATACATATAATTATATTTACCTTGCATACTGTAAAATAATGTTGAGAATAATTTCGTATAATATAATGGAGACCACTAGCTTGCTAGCTTTCTGAATATATTTAATTTAAACACATACTCAAACTCAGAACGGTAAATTATAAAAAATCGTTCATAAAATACAAGAATTCAATCAATAAGCATGTATTTAAAAAATCATGTGAAAAAATATACTTTATAGATTATAATTATTTTCCTACCAAAATAGTTATCTTTCTTTTCTTAATATCTTTAATTATTTAGAGTTATGATGACTTTTATGTGTGTTGTCCTAAATCGAGAAAATTTTATTGTCCACTAGCAGATATACTTGTTCTTCGCACGAATTAATTGAAAAATAAAAAACAGAAATAGAAAAATAACAAGTAATATAAAAAAATATTTTAAGTCAATTCCTATTTAAGTTAACAAAGAAAATTTTTACTTTAGTTACTTTTTATTAAAAAGTTACAATTAATATAAATGTTTATATATATACATATGACAGAATCGCAATATTAAGTGGCAAAATAGATAGCTATTTTCTTTTTTTCTTCCTATGTATGGTGATGGACTATTTTTGTGTGTTTGTTTTTGTTACTATTTATTCATTAATTAAATTTAATTATTCTAATAAAATAGTATTCCAAAAAAGAAATCACATTGACAGAAATTAGGCCATCCCAGATGGGATTCAAACCCACGACTTTTGGATTAGAAGTCCAACGCGCTATTCATTGCGCTACAGGGACACAATGAACGATTTTCCTTTCTACATACGTATACTGTTGGACGATTACTTTTGTGCTTGTTGCTATTTATTTATTTTTTAATTTAGTTAATGAATTAATATTTAAAAAATACTGTATTAACATCAGGTATCATCCACTGCAAGTTTTAAAAAAATGTATTTGAACTTGAATGGATGAATAGAAAGTATTTTATTAACGATTGAAAATTTTAATATGTATAAGGAGAGAGTGAACTAATATAGTAGGAACTGAAAAAAACTATAATGATGCCAACATTTAATTAACGTTTCTAATAAATTTTAGTGTATTGTATATTAAATTCCATTGAAAAAACGACATTATAAGAACAAAATTGCAAAGTGATCACACATTATACATTTTTTTTAACTTTAAATTAAATTATGTAATTTAGGCAAAATTTTCCTACTCTTATATTAAAATTTTTTTTGCCTTATCAGATTACATATACATATAAATATAATAAAAAACTTTTTCTTGAAATCGGTCTTAGGGAATTTTTTTTTGGTACTAAATATAACTCTTGAAAACCAAGTTCGCACGATTAAGCAGGTTAGATATTCTTTTCTCTTTAAGTCCCGTACTTTTTTATCTTTAAATATTACATTCTTCTGGTTATTAACATTATACTGACCCCCAATGATACTGGAAAAAATAATTAAAAAAATTTTACTACCCTCCTGGTAAGTGGAGTGTTCCAGCAAGAATTTGCAAGCTGGGTCTTATAGGCATAACGAACTTTAGATTCCTTTTGAATGCACATACGAGTAAAAAACTACATTAATTACCATAACAAAACAAGAATTAATTAAAAATTTTTTTAAAAAAATCAATTTTACTTAAAGAAAGAAAAATTGCATTGTAGAAAATAGCTTTTTCACAGCTTAATGTTTAGATTAATGTTGGAATTATAACGGGTTTACTAGTTAATTAAATAATTTTTAATTCAAAGAAAACTGTCAAGATTTCATTTTATGTTTTATTTTTATATAGTGTCTCTTTTTCAAATTTATTAACATTAAGCATAAATAATTGCTGGTATTATCCTCCATTTTAAATTTACTTAACTAAGTAAGTTTATGGTGATTATGAAAAATAAGGTAGAAGAAAAGACATGCTTAAATTTAGCATCACGATTTACTAAAAATCTGCATAAAATGTGCAATCCCTAAATTCAGTTTTGTTGCACAATAAATATATCAGTAAATTTTTAAGCTGCACCACACTCTTAAAAGCAATTCAATATATTCTCTTAATAGATACATTTTTGTAGATTTAAACATAATCACATCCCACAGAAAGTAGCGCCAGCTTCTTACAAGAAGATTAAATGTCAAACAAGTGCATGGAAACTATTTTTAGCTCCAAGGGGCCCGCTCATGGAAATTCCATTAATGAAAATAACATTTCAGTCATCAACTGGGCATATATTGCCACCGTGGAATCTCTAAAAGAGCAATAAATGAAACACATTTTTAGCAAATGTAAATGCATCTTTTTATTGTGTGATCGTAAAAACTGTTTCTTTATATAACAGATATTATTTGATATACATCCCCTATTTATTTAAGACATAGCTATACAAATTAAATTTTTCAAGAAAAATATTATTTTTTTAGAAATAAATAAAAATTTGTAAAATTTATCTGTGTGATGTATCCCGTTTTTTTTTAAATACAATTTTCGAAAATTTCAAAATTGTCCCAGTATATTTGATAAGAATCCTAACAAAAGTTATTTTAAGGTATCAAACTGCTTGCGCGACAACTTTTTTAAAAAAAATAATGGAGATATAAGAATTTATCATGGTTTTTAGATTTGTTTAGTACAATTTAAGAAAAATATGCTAAAATTAATAAAAGAAAAATATGCTAAAATTAATAAAAGAAAAATAAATTATTATAAATAAAATGGGAAAAATTGGTAAAATTTTTTAAAAATAACATAAATGGGACCCATTTTGTACCAAAAGCTTATGAACAAATTTTCAATTCTTTAATTCTGATGTGTTGCTATGTTATTCATTTTTGAAATGACCTTCAGGATAGCAGATATTTTAATTTTTACAAAAACTAGAGCACTTTATCTTAGTTATATGAAATTGCTTAAAAAACAGTGACTATATTAACATAAGGAACTGTAAATTTTGTTATAAAACAGTGATTGATAAATATGAAGGTTAAAACACTTCTGCTATTACACAGAACATACACAAAAGATTTCAGTTAATTATTTTCAAAACTTTTTCAGCAATCGCCGTCCCCGTTTGAGCATTTTCGAAAAAGAAAAGAAAACATTTCGAGTAAAACGCGTTTTAAAATGCGACATCTTGCTTAAAGTAATGGCATCTGCTTTTATTAAAACACTTGTGGTTTTTGTTCTAGAGAAAGGAAAATGATGAACTTGGTAGTTTTATATAGCTAAAAAATAAGATGGCCTATAAAATAAGATCATAAAAAATTTGTCAATGTTTGGCAAAATTCACAATTTTAATGCTCCTTTTTCAAACTCATTTTTCATTTCTTTCTTTGTAGGAACCTGATGGTTAATTTTCTCGTAATTCTTTTTTCCGTCGTTGTTGCATCAGGTGAGTAAAATTCAGGACTTAATGAATTCATTTCAAATTAGTGGATGCTAGTAACTTTGATAAAGAAATTATGTATTTTTATGAATTAGAACTGAATGGTGAAATACATTACTATAGTTTGTACCTTCAAATAAAAACTTATTGTATTATTAAGTAATTATTGATAAATAATTACGAATAAAAATATTTTGAACGGGATTCTGCAGTGTGGTAAAATAACAATATATGTAAGAGGAATTTCTAAAAAAAAAGGAAAATGGTGAGTATAAAAGGCGTTGAAAGCAACACAATAAGAATGAATTAAGCTATAATAATTATCATAAGCGTGTATTAAAGATCAACAGATATCATATGATTAAACTTTTAATTTATTTGCAATATTTCTGTCAAAGCATGCTTCACATTTTTCATTTTTCGTTTTGTCGTCCATGTTTTTATTAAAATTTTGTATACTTTTAACTGCGCTACTGAAAAATTATATCTAATTTTAAACTTATTCCTTTTTGTAATTGAACTTGCTTTCTTGTTAATCCAACTTGAAGCAAATTTTACAACGAACACTACATCCATCAACTGCTTTAAAAAGATTGATTAAATTGGATGCATCAAATAGATTTAAGGATATCTTTTTTGAAAGCAAAATTTTCTACCAGATGACTTTGTCTTTACATATATACATATACAGAGATAAATTTAATTATCTATTATTATTACCTATATATATACTTAGAGAAATACACTAAGATACATATTAGAGAATTTTGAATACATATACATTGAATGTTTACCACACCCACAAGATTATGAAGCTCCAAATTTTCAATACTCAAACATATCAATCAGTGAACGTAAAATTTATTACAGTTTTTTTTAACAAACACTTATGTTGAAAAAACCTAAACATTGTTAAGAGGGATACGTATTTTATAATTATCTTGTGGTTGTGCTTATTTTGATAAACTTAATTCTAGTATACAACTCTATCTTCCCTTTATTTATAGTAAATCTAAAGGATTTCGGAAATTCATTTTCAATGGCAATTGGGCAATTTGTTTTCAATTATTTTCAAGTACATAGGAATAGAACAGTACTGGTTTATCCATTGGGCGCTAGTGGGGGGGGGGGCTCCGGGTCCGGATAAGCTGAACTTAACCAGATTTTCTGGTTATAAATTTCAATCCTCCAGTGCCAAGGGGGTAATAGATCTGCACCCAGGGCACGAAATGAGCTTAAATCGGCACTGGAATAGAACTACAAATAAATTCTTTTTAAATTATATTTTTAGCTATCATACCTCATTCTCTTAAAAAAATAACACACTATTTTGCATTTGCTCTATTTTAAATTAAAAAGTTTTAGCAATAATATTAAAAAGTTTTCAGTCTAATTAAAAGCTCAACAGTTTAATTTTAAAACATTTAATGGTTGTTTTGAGAACAGGAAATTGATATCATCATTGAAATTGTGTTATTGGTAAAAAATAGGAAAATCCCCATTTTCCAACGATTAAGAGTGACATCAATAAAATGAGAATAGGAATAGTAACTACAAATATAAACCATCAGCATAACTTATAAACAAAATTTAGCTAAAGGAAGACAAAGGGGGTGGAGGATATGCTATCACCCGAATTATAAATTCATGGTCACTTGAGGCATTAATGGTACATACGTAAGACTTCGAAGACTAAAATAACAAAACACAGCTCTTTTTATCGATCTGAAAAAGAGATTACAGTAACTTGCACATAAATTAAGAATTCTCCAGTTTCTTAGAAAATTCCAGAAATCAAAAGGAAAAAAATCCGGAAGAACTAAAAAACAAGGACAAATACATAAAGCAAATTTTGGTGAATTGCCTTCATTTACATTCAATCTGAGTGTCTTATGCTTTACATGCAGATACTAAGCGTACCTTCTATTGTAGCAGTTTTGCTAAAATGGAAAAGGATAATTTAGGAAGTTGCATGGTCAGTACATGTTTCAGTAAAAATATACGTAGGATATTGTAGCAATACCCCAACATTGTTCAATAATTTGATTAAAATAAAAGAATTATGCGCATTTCTCAAAAACTATATCATGCATTAATTTTACCAGTGCCAAACGGATTATTAATAAAAATATGATCTCACTTCAATTCAATTCTCAGAGAGAAATTCCAATAAGATCTGGTGGGATAATCTTAAAGATCTTCCCAAGTGGCCAAGACATAAAGCAGTTGCCGAGTTTCGTCTTGCTACTGGACACGACTGTCTACTCAAACATCTTCATCGAAATAATGTTGCACGAGCCCCTTTCTGCACGCTCTGTGATACTTGGAAGTACATGGATGCTGACCACATTCACCGCTGCCCAGCACTAAAGGGCTCTTCTTTGTGCGATCTTTATTGGCAAGTTAGGGACTTATTGGGTTCACAGACTTTAATAGAGACGTTTTTTTATCCTACTTTATCTGTTTTGTTTTTGTTCCTACCCCCTTGTGGTGTAGTGGTCTTTTGTAAACCTGGCCATTGGAAATAAAATATCATGCATTAGAGCTAAAAGTCAATCAGCTAAGGTACCCACTTAAGGTAAAAAATGATATCACTTTTGAAGTTTAAAATATTTAACCTCTCTGAATATGAAAGTATGTATCAAAGAATATGAAATAGATTCCATCTTCTTCGCAAAGTTATGGGAGAAATATGCTTGATGATGCTTAAAGAATTAATGGGACCGACAAATATTTTGTTTTCTTTCCGTACAAATTCACAGAAATACACCCGTGTCCATAAATTAAGGATAATTCAGAATCACACAGAAATTGAACTCTAAAATAAAAATTTCACCTGTAGAATTATCACACATATCTTGAAGAAGAATATGCAAATTACAGGAAACCACCAGATAGCGCTGATAGTACGTCACAACGACGAGAGTGTAAGAGAGGGGTATATAAGAAATGGTGGCAAAGAAGTAAAATTGTTCACAAGCGCTTTAAAAGCCTTTCAGTGCAATAACCGCATAGTTATGGCACAAAGGAAGCACATTTGGATGATTTTTACGTGGCAGAATTATCGGACGACTGGAATGTGGACGTATCCAACGGGAAGTATCCGAGGAACTTGGAATCGCCCAGAGTGTCATCTCCAGGCTTTGGCAACGATTCCAAGATGATGGTATTGTGAGTAGATGTTACAGCACAGGTCGCCCCCGATTTACAACGCCGAATGAGGAACGGTACTTGGCAGTTACTGCCAAAGGAAACAGACGGAGCACAGCATCAGACCTATCTCGTCAGCTCTCTTCAGCTACTGGTACGACAGTTTCAAGGCAGACCGTGTACAGACGCTTAGGGGACATTGGTCTATATGCTCGTAGAAATATCAGATGTTTTTCCCTTACCGCAACTCACTGTCACCTGCGATTAACCTGGAGTAGAGAGCGTGCATTGTGGACACCGCAACAGTGGTCTTGTGTGATGTTTTCCGACGAGTCCAGGTTTAGTTTCCAGTCTGATTCTCGCCGGACTTTCATATGGAGAGCGCCAGGTGCCCGTTACCACCAAGAGAACACCATTAAACGACACCATTACGGTGGTGCAGGATGGCTCGTCATCCCACATCTATCGGGATGTCATTCTGGAAAAACATGTACGTTTGTTTCGGGAGGCCATGGGTGCTGAATTTCTGTTTATGGATGACAACGCCCGTCCTCACCGTGCAAACATTGTAGACGAATGCCTTCAATCGGAGGATATCACCCGTATGGATTCACCAGCATACCCACCGGTTTTGAATCCAATAGAGCATGTGTGGGATATGCTTGGCCGACGAATTGCAGCCCGTCAACCCCCTCCCACCTGTCTACCGGAACTTCGGAGGGCATTGCTTGATGAGTGGTGTAATATTCCCCAAGATCAGATTGATAATTTGATACTCAGCATGCGTAGGCGTTGTAAGGCCTGTATTGCATCGTCCGGGAGACATACTCCGTATTAACCATCATACTAACCATGTTATACTATTTTTTGTAAATAGGTTCTTTTTTGAAATTTGCTCCAGGGAGTAAATATCGCAATTTTTATTAATTATGTCAAACATATAGCATCTTTTTTGCTCTTTACCTTTTGTTTAATAAATAGACTTTACAAATAAGTCAAATTTGTTTTGCTTCTGTCTCTTTCTTTGCCTGAACTTCATTAGCCTTAATTTATATGGACATGAGTGTAAAATATTATGCATTTCTTTGCAGCATATGTTTATGGAATACGTCTTAGTAAAACAAAAGCGCGCGAAGCAAAATGTAGGCATCAGCAATGCTTTCATCACCATTGACTGAAATTCGAAACAGAAATGATAAACGCATTTGTAAATAAAGAATCCTAATAAATGAAGCTCGCCCATTTTAAGGACAATTTTGATTCTCACAATTTCTGATTGCCTTTTGTTCTAATTAACTATTGTAATCACCAAATGCATGTAACCCAATAAAAATTAAAATACTTTGAAATTTAAAGATTTTTTTTATGTGATAAAAATAATTTTTATAATTTCTTATGAATTAAAGGCAATAAAATTCAGAGAAAATCGTAAATAACCTGATAAGAGTAAATATTCAAGATTTCTCCTGACAGTATAAGGTTTTTCTCTTCGATAGATTTAAAAAAACGATAAGAAACAAATTTTTCGCATTCACTTAACCAAATTATTATACATATAGAAAGGTAATATAACCAATAACTCATAGAGTTTCCTAAATCACAGAAATATAGTTCTCTGTTTAATGTATTTTAAATGAACAAATTATAATTAACCATAGAAAAGTTAAATATATATTATGGCCTTATATCTCTACACAAAATTAACAATGAAATAAGTTTAACGGAGTATAAATTGTGTAACAAAATCCTTAACTGACTTCTGAAAAAAATTGTTGTACATTTTCTAAAGAAGCAATCAAATTAAATTACAAACTCTAACTAGTTTTGATGTTCCACAAAACTATGAAAATACTTTTTATAGATTTGAAAAATTTGAGTTATTTCGGAATCTTTTATGAAAAGTACTAGCGTTTAAAATAGTAATATTTGGAAAGAGAGATCAATTAAAAAATGTTTGCTAAACATTACTGTAAATATATATACGGGATCTATTATACTGAATCAGGAAATTAATGCTTCAAGGTAAAAATGTTGGGTAATATTATTTGCTTCTACAAAGTTTTCTAAATGATAAGTAAATATAATCCAATCTCTGAATCCATAAGTCAGTTTTTTTGCAATTATAAACAACATTATGCTCGGCAAATTTCTAAGATTTTATCATAAAATACTGCATGTCAATACTTCTAAGTCGCTTTAAACTCTTCTATTTACATTTCAGCTAACGAACCTGGAGTTGGTTGTGATACGCAGTGTAAATATGGCTGTTGTCCTTATAACAATGGTGTATGTTGTGATGATGGAACAGAATGCTGCAAAGAGCGCCAGACGTGCATACCACACGTCAATATGTGCCTCGGTATAGAAGATGCAGGGAATGGTAGCTTCTCACTTTATTCTGAAAAGACAACACCTGTTGGAGGGCTAGTGTGTCCCGAAACAGCAACTGCTTGTTCCACAGGATGTTGTCCACATACCAATGCAGTCTGTTGTAATGATGGACACAGTTGTTGTCCTGCAGGATATGAATGCTCGCCAGATGGATGTGTTGCAAATGATATGGACAACAGTATCTTTTTAAGAAAATCTTTAGCTGTACAGAATCCAGAATACAGTGCATGGGGGAAAAAGCTGAAAGATATGGGGATCAGAATGTGTCCAGATAAGTTACATCTGTGTCCTGGTACAGCGGACTGTTGTAGACGTGATGATGGAACGTGGGATTGTTGTCCTAAAGCTTCAAACCTTAGAAAAGGTAACTTTGTATAATTTTCTTAATATATCCATTATTGTGCATTATTTTCATTTACAAAAAAAAAAATTACTTATATGTTTAGTTTAATTTCATTGATTAATTCAGTTTGAAGTAATACACCTCAAATACATCCAGTACTTATGACTAATGAGTTTAAATTTGGTCATAAGTAACAGAAAAAATCTTGATTTGAAATTTTTGGCTTAAGTGTCAAAAAAGTCATGAATTTTGACTAATGACTTATTTAATTATTATTTTAGGTGAATGCTGCAAACAATTTGGATTTATCAATGTTTGTTGTACTGATCTGGCACCCAAATGTCATTGGTGGGGATGTTGGTTTTCTTGAACTCAAAAGGCTGAAATTGTAAAACCATTGCAGTAATTTGAACCAAAAATAAATTTTAGCATTTAATAAATTTTGTTATTGATTAGCATCTGTGTTTCGTTCATTTAAAATATAACTTTCTCAACACTTACAAACATTTTTATGGCAATTAAGATGGATAATCTTATACAGAAGAATTTTAGACCAAATGTTATTCTTCTAACAATGCGTTTTTGCAATCTGTTGTGAGTGTTAAATTGTTTAAAATACATACCCAAAGATATTTACACATTTTTTTTTACAATAAACTCATTTTTTGAAGTTATAGTGTATCAGGGCTACTCGGTAGTGCTAGAACTAATTTCATATAAAAGATCTTTTGAATAACATAGAAGTCTATAAATAGAATCACTGAAACCTAATAAGTGCATAACCAAAATAATCTATAGGATAGATTTTGAGGAAATTGACTCCTAAACAGGCAAGAGGACATATAATATAAATATACTTGTGTTTAAAAAATTCAAGTCGTGCATTTTAAACCAAGAGGCGATTTCTAGAGGAATCAAATCTTAATGATATGTAGACTTAGATATTAATAACATAAAAACAATATATAGTCATACGACATGAAATACTCATTGAAGTTAGTCTTATATAAGGCACATTAGGAGAAAAAAACTCAAGATGTTTAGTAATAAAATAATTGAAAAATACTATAGTTTGAATAAAATGTCGTATTGTTTTTTTTATCTTCGTAGTTCAATCTCCTAAAAGTTATCTGAATTAAATGATAAATTGCTGAACAACAACAAATTTACAATAATTGAGTTCCTTAAAAATAGTTCACACACAAATGAATTATTTGCAATGAGAGAGAGAGAGAGATGAGAGAGAGAGACTAATAAAACTGAATTAAATACGTGTGAATTTCAATAAGATTAGTTTTATACCATTTTAAAAAGAATGTTTTAAGAGGAGTCAGTGTGAGATTAATGGAAACCAACTATCATAACGTAAGATATTTTTTGATCGTAGTGAACCAAAATCCAACACCATAATTACTCATTCACGAAAATAAAACCTAGTCGAATCCAACTCAATTTTAAATAAAAATATTTCATAAGCATATTTAATAATGCAAGCATGTTTAATAATATTTAATTATGTGCCATGTTATTTAAATCAAAAGAATATTTTAGAGGTAAAATTTTTTTAAAAAAATTTTTTTTTTTAAGAAATAGAATTTTTTAAGATTAAGGTGTGTGTGTGTGATAAATAGTTTTACTAATAATAAATGAAGTGTACAACTGCGAATGTACAACTGTTTATGGCTTACAAAACAAAGGAAAAGCTATAACAATCTTTGAAGGATATTGCTATTGTATCATTTCATCCTCTGTGCACAAAAAAAAGTCCATATAAGTGTTACATAAGAGCATTTATAGCAATTGTGGGACGAGTTGTTGCCAGACATCATACGGGACTTTTATGTCTCTATGTCCGACTGTATCACATCATGCATTCATGCTAGAAGTCACCATCCATATGTCCTTTTTTCTACAATAAAAGATCATTTTGGTTTGATTTTTTTAAACATTTACTTACATCAACATTATATTTTCGTATGTAAAATTTCGTTTTATTCTGACAGCTCTTTCTTGGTGCTCAAATTTTTATGGCAATGAGTGTATTTATTTTATATTGTTCCATATTCTTAGAAATTTTTTTTAAAAAAAGTTAATTTGCGTGTTTATTTATATGTGTTTTTTCGTACGTGCTATTAGCACCAATCATGCCTCATGCAGCAGATTCTTCTAATATCTTCATTTTTTAAAAGGTTTCCAGAAACTTAAAGATGTATACGAAATATTTTTAAATTATCACTAATACAAAATTTACTGCGAAATACTTTTTTTTATTACTAATAAGATTGCTTTAAAATACTTCTGTTAATCAAGATTAAAGCTATATTCTTTGTTATCCTCTGCATTTGTTTTGATGGAAAGGTATGGAATGGTCACTCGTGGTGGACAGGTCCAATCCGTAGTTACATGAGAGGAATGCTTTACCACGCGACAGTGTGACATCATGATTTAAGGAGCTATCTCGTACGATAGCAGCTCATCTTTAGATTATATTCGAGATATTTAGGTCCTATTCACATATAATAAAATTTCTTTAAGTTGCTAGACTAAATATAATGTGATAAATGTATTTAGAGAGACGTTAAAAAAGAGTAATTTATTCTGAAGCTCTATTTGAAGAGTTTTAGAAAATTTCTCATATTGAACAAAAGAGGATATATTAAAGAGAGAATTATCCTCATAATTTGTGATAACTGAATTTATCGAGTCTAGGCTTTTAAAAAAGACACTTTATAAAAATAATGAGGTTTGAATTATTGATAAATATATATATTGCGATAATACTAATACATTATTAATTAATTTTTTCAAAAATTCATAAGTTCTGCAAGTTAGAATAAACTGAAGTCTGAAGAACAATGTCTGAAGTAATACATAATTTTTATTTAAAATTCGGTATCTATTATAAGCGATCATAAAAATCACTTTTTTGGAACTACTTTAAGCCAGTGCTTCTCAAACTTTCAATGTTTGCGACCCTATTTTCCAGGAATAATTTTCTTAGCGCCCCCTCCCCATTCATACAACAACAATGTATTGAATTCAATAATAATGTACTTTGATGTAAAGCAACAATGCGACTAATTATAAACCGTACAAATTATCATGATAAGTATTAACTTTTTTATATAATTTGATAATGATAGGCCCATTTATTATAATTCTATGTCACTGGTAATTGTTAGACTTGTTTATAACTTATTATTTTTAAATTAATTATCGAATACATTGTGCAGTACTGATACATTTATAGTGGTATCAGTGTAAATGTGCATTTTATTTTTTATTATATCAAAATGTATTTTCTTTTGCTTCCTTTCATAAAATTAATAATATTTTTAAACAATGTTTTATTTTCAGCATTTCGATATTCTCGCGTCCCCCTCGTTAGGTTCTCATGTCCCCTAGGGGGGGGTGCGTCGCACAGTTTGAGAAACGCTGGTTTTAAGCAATTATTGATTACAAAATCATTTGCAATTTATTTTGGTCTATAGTTAAAGTAAATAGTAATTTTGCTTTTAACAAAAGACCTGATTGCTTAGAACACTAATCGTTTTCGGTAAATATGATGGAATTGAATTTTGTTATATAATTAATGAGAGTATTGCATTAATAAATGATACTTTTATCTGTTAATATCATAAGAAAGAATTTGAAATTAAATCCTTTGTCTTGTCCCATTAAAACAAGTACCATTTTAAAATTCATTTTGCATAAAAAAAGATTAAAAAGAAAACAAATTCTCAACAAAAAAAAGAGTAGTATATTTTATAACAGGGACGTGTAATTTAGAATACCTGGGAACTTGTGAAGTGGGTTTGCTGCATCAATAATTCTTTTACAAAGTTGGTACAAAAAAAGTAATGAATGTGAATTCCAGAAAATAATAATGCATATAACAATTCATTAATTGTTAAGAAAAGTAAATCATAACTTTCAACGTAATATTATCTGTATTAAAAATTTCATTTTAACTTTGTATGTTTAAAACTGAGTTTTTGATAATGGGAGGTCTAAAGCACCATATAAAATCTATTATTAGTCACAAAAAATTCTTATAATATAATTAAATCTTGCATCAGAATTGTCTGCTTATACATAAAAGCAATATAATCTCAAGATTGCTTTATTTCTGAATAATCAGTTTTGTCGTAAAGGGATAGTAATATTTTTTTAAAAATGTTTTCTCATATATCTTTTAAAGTTTATTAATCTTTAAAAATGTGATTTCATTATTCTAATGGCAAGGAATATTTTCTTCCAGAGACGCAATGGGATGGAAGTTGAAAATTTAAGAAATAAATAAGGAAGTCAGTTTCTGCAAAACGAATCTTATTTTCAATCAAGAGTACACTGTGATGGTAGTGATCATTCAACTGCTTAAAAAACAGCAAAAGTTACTGTAAATAACCAGATTAATGTATTAATTTACTTTGAACAAATGCCAATCCTTTTATTCTTGTTTTATTTTAAAAAAATTTAGTGTATAATGGATTTGAAAATCAACATTAGACATTTTTAAGAGGTCAACTGAAATTTCGGTGTAAAAAAATGAGAATGAAAATAAAAAAAGACATAAATAATATTGAAATTCGTTATGTCAGTGGTGGCTGCTATTTGGCATAATTTTAAATAAAATACAAATAAAGGAATCTGTTTAATTTTACTTATGCTTCTAAAAGTAATGTAAAAGAAAAAAAATGCTTCCATAAAAATTAATTTGAACTAGAGTTGTTTTTTTAAACAGAAAAAGGATGTGACGAAAAAAATAAAAGGATGTCATATGGATATTTACCATCTGCATGTTACTTTGGATTAAACTGAAAATATTTAACAATATTCGTTTCTATGACTTCTTGCCGATTCTTTTATATATATAAGAATAGTATCTATATTACATTTAAAAATATTGTGGCATTCTTTTCCAGTATATGTATTGAATACTTATTGCGTACAATCTCAACTTTCTCAAAATGAATAATATGTTTTGAGAAACACACACTATTTAACTTTAAAAAAAAAATGTTTCAAACTATTTTTGTGTACAGAAGCAGTTGAGTACATTTCATAACACAATAGGGTTGTTTTGACAATAGTTTTATTATTATTAAATTAATATACATATATTCGTTTTTAAAAACATAAGATTAAAAAAAATTGCGAAAGATTATATGGATATTATAATGAAAATGATAAGGGTAGCAATTAACAGAAGCTATTTTACAGAGTTCTATGCCCACCAGCAACCATACCAGTGACATTTTGGAACACTGGCAGAGCAGCAAGTCCACACGAATCCAAAGTGATTACAGCATTCACCTAGAAGAATTCGAAAAGAAGAAATTTTAATTCGCGGTGAAACAACGAAATCATGTTACATTATTTGTTTTTAATCTATCGATGTAGTGGATGAAGACTTTTTTTGGTAAGGGGTTAGAATTTACGAATCAAAACAATATAGAGTATTTAGAAGTTCGTTCTATGTTTGTTACTGTAAAATTCACTTGTCATAAAATGTGAAGAAAAAAATTTATATCACGTTTTATTTTTAGTGGCAAGAATTTGAATGATTCTATAGATTATTTCAGAAGACCACCAAGAGCATCTGTTATGATATTATAACAAGAGATAATTTTATAAGTTATTCGACAATTTTTCTAATTATTCTATTTACAGTAAATGTTCGTTTTTATAGTATTGCATCTAAAATCAAATATTTAAATTATAATGTGAGAATTTGGATCTTTTGGATTATAATGTGGCATTAGTGGGAGCTGTGATTGTTGTAAAAGAGATGAAAATTATTCATATATTGAACACCATTCTTCAATTTGATGTATTTTTAGAATCCTCATGGGTGAGTTTTTGATAATTTATGTAATTACATTTTATTGCAAATTCAGGTATTTAGGATGTTTATGTGTTGATGTTTTTAGAGAGGTATTTCATTTGTGAATATGCTATATTCTTATTTTGAACTTTCAAATTTTAGAGATTTTAGTGATGATTTGTTTCTTTCTATACTTCCATTTTAAAGATGGGTTCATCACCTTTGACGTGTTTGGTGGTTAAGTTATATTATGCACTTAGTTGCCTTAAAATGTTAACATTTTTATGTTATAATATCTTTCAGAATGCGATGGCGAATAGCTTAATTTTTTAGGTATTAACTTTTTTAAATTTTAAATTTTTGAGAATTTGAATATTTCTAGATTAGCTTACAAATTTGCAATAGAGGGAGAAGGTTGGCACCATCAAACTAGTTAAACCTCACTTATCGGTCCTAAGTCCAAGTTTGCATTGGATGTTTTATAAATTTTTAATTTTATTTGAAAACGTTGGTATTTTATTATTCTTTATATTCTCCATTGATATCTTGAAATGGGGTTTTGTATTCTAGGATTCTTATAATTTCGTATTTTTGCTAAATTATAGAATTGTGATTGATTTATATGCATTTAAATATATATACTAGCCGTTACCTACCCGCTTCGCTGGGTATTTCATGATGTTTTATAAATATATACTGTTTATATATATATATACATATAAGTGATAGATATCTAAGTCCTAGCATTAAAAATTCGATTTTATTGAAAAATATACTTATACCTGTAACTCTCGTCTCTTGATAAAAAAAAAAGGACAGAACAACTAATTTTTATTTTCTAATAATCTCTAAAATTGAAATATTGAAAGTTTGCACTTCAATAAGTTTGCACATAACCTAGTGGATTTCCTCAAACCCAATTTTCGGTGGATCTTTGCTCCGTAAAATAAACATGCAAGCCAAATTTCAAATGTAAATCTAATAGAGCAAAATTTTTACTATGGATATCACCCAAAATCCCCTTAAAAGTCATTCTCCAAAAACAAAACACCCCCCCCCCATTTTTAACGGATTTTAATTCAACAAAAGAAAAATCCAAGCTAAATTCCATTATTATAGTCCTTGTAGTTCGCAAAAAGGAACTTTTATTTGTCAATACCCCCAGCTCCGCCCAGGAGTTGATTTCCGTAAAATACATTCTTAGTGGATCCCTATTCAACAAAAGAAACGTGCTTAACAAATTTAAAGTATGTGGGTCTGACAATTCAGAAACAGGAATTTTTTTCTATAACTCCCCTTGTCCCCTTTGTAACCCACCATGGGGGTCGATTTTCGTTTTTTTCATAGTTAGAGGAACTCTATTCCGTGAAAGGAACATGCATACCAATTTTCAAGCAGGTAGATCTGATAGTTTAAAAACGGAAATATTTATCCATTACGCACCTTAATCCCCCGAAATGAAACTTGAGGGTTGATTTTCACGAAACCCATTTTGTAGCGGTTTTCTACTCTACGAAATGAATCTGCTTACCAAATTTCAAGACTGTACGTCTAATAGTTTAAAAATGGGATTAATTATCTATAACCCTCATTGAGCCCCCCGCAACGTCATTTGGGGGTCTGTTCTCACAAAACCCATTTTGGGAACTGTACTATATTAAAGGAATCAGCTTACCAAATTTAAAGACTGTGAGTCTAATAAATTAAAAATGGAAAAAAATATCTATAACGCCCCTTGAGCCCCCGCAACGACACCTAGGTGTCCATTTTCCCAAAGCACATTATATAGGATATCTTTAATCCATGAAAGGATTTTGATTATCATATTTCAAGACTGTCCGTCTAGTAGTTTAAAAATGGAAATAAATACCTATAACGCGCCTTAAGCCCCACTACGCCACTTGGGGGTCGATTTTCACGAAACGCATTTTGTAGCGTATCTCTACGTATGAGAGGAATCTTCTTACCAAATTTCAAGTATGTGCGTCTTATAGTTTAAAAATCGGAATAATTATTTATAACTCCCCTTGGGAGGGGGTCAATTTTCCTAAAACCAATTTTGTAGTGGATATTTACTCCATGAAAAGAAACATGCCTACTAATTTTCAAGCCTTGACCTACTCTTTACCTAGGTCAAGTAGTTTAAAAAAACATTAATCTATTACGCCCCTTAATCCCCCGCAACGCCACTTGGAGGGGGGTGATTATTTCACAAAACCTATCTTGTAGCTGATCTCTACTCTATGTAAGGAATCTATTTATCAAATTTAAAGACTGTGGAAGACTGTTTAAAAATGGAAATAATTATCTATAACACCCCCTAAGCCCCCGCAACGCTTCTTGGGCGTCGATTTTCACTAAACTCATCTTGTAGCGGATCTCTACTCTATGAAAAGAATCTGCTTACCCAATTTTAAGATTGTACGTCGAGTAGTTTAAAAATGGAATCAATTATTTATAACGCCCCTTAACCCCCCCCCCATAACGCCCCTTGCGATCCGAATTTCGCAAAAAAAAAATCCGTTCTTAATGGATCTCTACTCCGTGAAAGGAGCATGTCTACCAAATTTCAAGACTGTAGGTTGAATAGTTCCGGAGATATCGTGATTAGTCAGTCAGTGAGTCGCTTCTCTCCTTTATATATTTACTAGCTGTTACCCGCCCGCTTCGCTGGGTATTTCATGATGTTTTATAAATTTTTACTGCTTATATATATGTATAAATTATTGATATCTAAGTCCTAGCATTAAGAATTCGATTGAATTGAAAAATATACTTATACCTGTAACTGTCACCTGTTGATAAAAAAAAAGGGCAGAACTCATCTAATTTGTATTTTCTAAAAATCTCTAAAATTGAAGCGTAGAATGATGTTTGCTCTTTCGTATTTCAAAAACCAAGTGGATTCCCGCAAAACCAATTTTCGATGGATTTCTACTCCGTAAATTGAACATGCAAGCAAAATTTCAAGTCTAAATCTAACAGAAAAAAGCAAAAGTTTTACTATAAATATCCCCGTAATCCCGTTGAGAGCCGTTTTCCAAAATTACCGCTCTTAGCGGATTTCAATTCAACAAAAGAAAAATGCAAACCAAATTTCATTATTATAGTCCTTGTAGCTCGAAAAAAGTAATTTTTTTGTCAATACGTCCCACTAACCCCCTGCAACCCCCCAGAACTTGATTTGCTTAAAATTTATTCTTAGTGGATCCCTATTCAACAAAAGAAACATGCTTAACAAATTTCAAGTATATGGGTCTAACAATTAAAAACAGGAATTTTTTTCTATAACTCCTCTTGACACCTCGCAAACATCTTTGGGGTCAATTTCATTTTACTCTTTGTTAGAGGAACTGTATTTCAGGAAAGGAACATGCCTACCAATTTTCAAGCAGGATGATCAAGTAGTTTAAAAATGGAAATATTTATCGATTACGCCTCTTAATCTCCCGAAATTAAACTTGGTAGTTGATATTCGCGAAACCCATTTTGTAGCGGTTCTCTACTTTACGAAAGGAATCTGCTTATCAAATTTCAAGACTGTACGTCTAACAGTTTAAAAATGGGGATAATTGTCTATAACGCCACTTAAGCCCCCGCAACGCCACTTCTGGGTCTGTTTTCGCAAAACCCATTTTGTAGGGGAATTGCACTCTATGAAAGGAATCTGCTTAGCAAAATTTGAAGACTGTGCGTCCAATTAATTAAAAATGCAAAAAAATTATCTCAATAACGCCCCTTGAACCCCCGCAACACCACCTAGGGGTCGATTTTCACAAAACACATTTTGCAGTGTATTTCTATCCTATGAGAGGAATCTGCTAACCAAATTTCAAGACTGTGAGTCTAATAGTTTAAAAAAAGAAATAATTATTTATATCTGCCCTTAACCCCCGCAACACCCCTTGGGGGTCAATTTTCTCCAAACCCGTTTTGTAGCGGATATTTACTCCATGAAAGAAACATTCCTGCCAATTTTCAAGCAGGTAGGTCAAATAGTTTAAAAACAAAAATATTTATCTCTTACGCCACTTATTCCCCTGCAACGCCACTTAGAGGTCTGTTTTCACAAAACCTTCTTATAGCTGATCTCTACTCTATGAAAGAAATCTCTTAATCAAATATAAATACTGTGCGTCTAATAGTTTAAAAATGAAAATAATTATCTATAACGCCCCTTAAGTCCCCTCAACGCCACTTGGGGGCAATTTTCCATAAACCCATTTTTAGCGTATCTCTACCCTATGAGAGGAATCTGCTTACTAAGTTTCAAGACTGTACGTCTAATAACTTAAAAATAGGAATTTATAACGCCCTTAAACCCCCCGCCCCCGCAACACCCCTTGGGGGTCAATTTTCCCTAAACCCATTTTGTAGCGGATATTTACTCCAGGAAAGAAACTTACCTACCAATTTTCAAGCAGGTAGGTGAAGTAGTTTAAAAACGGATATATTTTTCTATTACGCCCCTTAATCCCCCGCAACGCCACTTAGAAGTCTGTTTTCACAAACCCGTTTTGTAACTGATCATTATTCTACGAAAGGAATCTATATATCAAATTTAAAGACAGTGCGTCAAATAGTTTAAAAATGGAAATAATTATCTATAACGCCCCCTAAGCCCCTGCAACGCCACTTGGGGTCGATTTTCAGCAAACTGATTTTGTAGCGGATCTCTACTCTCTGAAAGGAATCCGCTTACCCAATTTCAAGATTGTACATCAAGTAGTTTAAACATGGAAACAATTATTATTAAAGCCCTTAACCCCCCGTAACGCCCCTTGCGTTTCGAATTTCGAAAATCCGTTCTTAGCTGATGTCTACTCTATCAAAGGAACATGTCTACCAAATTTCAAGTCTGTAGGTTGAATAGTTCCAGAGATTTCGTGATTAGTCAGTCAGTCAGTGAGTGAGTCAGTCAGTCAGTGAGTCAGTCGCTTTTCTCCTTTATATATATAGATATGTGTTTGTGTGTGCACTATAAGGATGCTGAAATCCAGAAAACTGAAGTTTTTAGGTTTGTTTACCATAGCAATTGCATTACCTAACATTTACATGAATATTGGCTCTTTTTTCCTTTTAACGTTAATTTAATGACTTTGTTTTTTTATAAGAAAAACAAAAAAGAGGCTTGAAATACATCAATAGGGAGTTTTAAAATGTATGATAATTCTCCTTAAAATATAAAAAAATTACCTTGGGTGTACGCAACAGAAGCAGCCTTGGGACAGCAGTCATATTTTCCGTCTTCATTCTTGCAGCATGGGCAGTGACTGGACACAAATGAACTTTGTCTGGACAGATTTCAATGCTAAGGTCTTTGAGTTTTTGGCCCATAACCGTGTTTTCTGGTTGCGTGGTATCTGCTTTCTTTTGAGAGCCGATAGCAAAGCATCTAAAAATAATGAATTATTAAACTAGAGTAAAGGCGTTTGAAAATTCCCGCGTGCATTATTTATTTTACTTTTCTCGTTCCGAGGGCAATAGCTTCCTGAGTTAGAAATTATTTATTTTGGAAAACTTAGAATTTAGAGAAATGTAAAAAGAAGTAAGGAAGCCGAAGATTCAATTTTATCAAATATCATAGGATTAAATTTTGGCCGCTCTTGAATGTATGATTAATTGTTTTATTATCATCCAGTAGGAGCTAGATAAAAACTGTAAGCGGGCGACCTCGTAATTTTGAAAATAAGTTTTGTGATTAGACAAAAAGTAAACTAAGTCTGTTTAAGTCTTAATGGTAAGGGTGTTTGGGTATTGTATCCCCTCAGTTTAAAATATATTAGACTATTAGTTTCAATATTTTTTTATGTAAAGTGTTAAGTTAAAATGTAACCTGTTTCTTTGAAATATTTTTATGAAAATTGTAGTTTGAGCTTCTATGTGCATATTATTCAAATAAATAAATTAGTAAAATTATTTATTTCCGTTATTTAAATGATAAAAACACATTTCACGTATAACACAGTTAGTGGAAAATTCAAAATGCTGATCTGATAACTGATTATTTATTCACAGTATTAGATATATAATATTAGGGACTACGTTTTGGTGCTTGGAAATCATTTATCTTATCTTGATAAAAAAAAACCTTATTTAAATTCAAAATTAGTTACTGATAAGAGAAATTTTCCTTAACACAAAAGCTCTTGTACGTAAGCAACTTTTAATGAAACACACAAATTAATAAGTAAGTAAATATTTATGTTTGGGTACACTCAATGCAAAATATATATATATTACTATTTTTTCCAATATAAAAATTCTCTCTTCTCTAATTTCAAAAATTATATCGTATAAACTTTATCTGAATTTAAATTGAAAAGCTATTATTACTTTTTGATGTATATTCGCTAAAACACATACATTTTATACATCTTTACACAAACATTTTTGTTTATATATTTAAGTGAGACACTTTCACAAATAATTTTCTTACTTTATTAATTCTAAACCCGTTAAAGCAGGGGTCTCCGAGGCGCGAACCAGTACCGGTCCGTAGATCAAATGCTACCGGGCTGCACAAGGAACATTAAATTATTTCTATTTTATTTACTGTGGTGTATTTCTCTCGGGTATGTGCGACTTTCATGTTATATTCAGTTTTTTGGTGTTTCTGTATTTTGTTTTGAAGGTATGTTTAAATACAATTAAATCAAAATTAATTCAAAACAATCTAAAATACAAATGGGCAGAGGTAAAATTATCAAGCTTTGACTAATCCGTGGCGATAAAAACGCTGGGGAGCACAGCGTTAAAGCTTTGAAGTCCCTATATAGTTAGCTTACTGATAATTTTAAGGGAACCTTAATTAAGGGGACACAGTACGATTCAATTGACAAAAATCGGTCAATAAATCAAATTAATTTTTTTAGCTTAAATTATTCTTTATATAATATACTTTTCCATAACCTGACAAAATTTGAAAGCTCTAAACTAACAAAAACACAGAATAATGATAGCTTTTGCGTTCGTGTTTATTCACATCCCTATGGCAAATCAAAACTTTAAAGTTATTTATCTCGGAAAGATAAAATATCCGATTTGTTTTCATTTAAAATGCTAAGGCTTTATTTCTATTGTGCCAAATGCTTAGGATTTTTTTTACCTATTGCTAATAGTACATGTAACAAAAGTTGGTATGCATTTTTGAATCAAAGCGATACTTGGTTTCTTTAAAATAATTGAACTCAGAATGTGTACATTTATTAAGGAATTTTCAATACCCATTCATAAAAAGAAGTATTGTACGCATACCAATCATGTTATCGCAAAACCCATCCCAACTTTTATTATGCATTGTTTGAGGTATTTGTAAATCAAATTTCATGCGTGTACGTAAATTTTTGTATTAGGAGTAGCATTCAAAATCACTTCACAAATTTGAAGTTTTTTCCTTAAAAAATTAAATGCCTAGGTTTTTATGAAATTTTGAGCACCAAAATCTGTTTTACATAATATACACACATAGAAGCCAACCAAAATTTTTGAAAATCCTTAAATTAAAATTTTTTGCTTAAATCGTACCCCTTAAAGATGTTATTGCTGTTTATAAATGTGTTTGAAAATTTGAATTGAACACAAAAATATTCTTTTCATCTCGATTTTGATTATTATAACACAAAAATGACAGATTTAAATTATTTTACTTAAAAAATTTAGAATAAACTTACTTGGGACATGATCTGGGAATGGACTGATGTCAATCCTACTAACAGAACTGCTGCAATTGATAGCATTCTATACGAAAGAGAAAATGTTCTTAATTTATAAAATGTATATTTAATATGGAATGAACTATTTTTCATTTTGAAGTAATATTAAAACAAAAAGAAAAAAGAAGTTTTAACATATATATCTATTTCACATACACACAAAGGAGAATGTATTGATGTATTAGGATCTCGAGGAAGATGAAATTAATAATGAGTTAGAGAAAGCTGTGTGTTAATAATTTGATGAAAAAATATTTTTCCTACATTATACGTATTAGTTTAATCGAAAAAAAAATATGCATATCAAACTGAGTGCAAAAATGCAAAATTTTCTGTATTCTTTTGCTCATAAAAGAACATTAAAACAGAAAATTGAAATTAAATTTTAACAGAAAACTGTACATTTGAAAATTTAAAATATTGTAACCTTTTCAATATATTTCTGAGAATTAAAAAAGAACGAAATTGTAAAATTTATTAATCATAAGTACAATATATAATATAAAGTTAAATTCATAATTATAGCGTCGTTTCAATATATTTTCAACATGAATATTCATATAAAAACTCGCTCAGATAAACATCGCAAGTGACAATAAAAAAATGGTGTATTACTATTAACATCTAAAAAGTTTTCTGAAACATTATACAAGTTGTACATGGAATTTTTTTTTGTGTGGCTTCCATGAATAACAATTTTTAAATTTCCTTAATAAATTTTGTTTTAGAAATTAAAATCCCATTTTCATATATTAAAAATTATAAACTATTCATAATTTTCAATAACAAATAAATAAATAAATTTTAAGTAACATTAAATGCCATCTTATTTCTAAATGAAAATTTTAGTATCATATGCATACAAATTAATATTTACCTAAAGTGGTTCATTGTCAAGCACAAAGAGGCAAAAATTATTTATCTGAGAACAACAAAATTTCTTTGATGCAGACCATGAAAAATTAGCGATAGGTTGGTTTTTATATACAGTGTTAAACTCGATATCTTAAAATTTTTTCCCTTATGCAAGTGATAGACTGATAATAATATGTATTACAAGCCATTGTTAAACACAAGAACTCTTTTATTAAAGTGAAAGTATATTGTTTTTATTTTCGATAATAGCTATCCAATGGATGTTTGAAAATTAAAGAAAATACACCTAAAACTACGCCTAACTGAAATTTGAAAGTAAAAAGAAAGTACGCCTAAAACTAAAATTATCATTGAATTTCAATTTTTTTATAAAAATGTTTTGAGTATAATTTTATAGTATGAGTATTTTTTCTTCTGTTCACATACATGCTTTTTATTTCAAAATCAAATGTATATTTTTCAAACTTTCATTGTGAACACTAAAAAGTGAAATAGATAAAGAAGAAAATTTATTTCTTTTAATATTCTAGAACAAATCCATATGATTATATACAAATTATATATACTGTAAAAGAATTCTTTGAGCTTAGATTCAAAGTATAACTTACATATGTATACTAAAATTTATTTATAAAATTAGAGTTAAAACGTTTTATAGACAAAGTTTCTCTTGAAATAATTTTAAAATCTTGTTTATATAAGTAGATTATTATCAATGTTAATCAAAATGCAGGCTTTTTGGTCTGAAATATGCTGAAGTAAATGCGACTTTTGAATCAAAATTGACATCATATAATTTCATTATGGATTATTGAATTGCCTTACATGCTTTTCAGAATAGATTTGACAATTCTTACGAATTTTAAAGAATACTTAAGTTGCACAATATAAAAGTATAAAACAAATCATGCGGAAAAAAATATACAAAATACTTTTAAAAATAAATTTGTGTGAATTTCTCTTGTATACATATATTACTGTCACAAAATGACAAATTCGTTGAGTTTTATCGATAAAGTTAGCAATATCGGTAAATTTTTAAAAATAATTAAAAATGGATTTTTAATTTTAATTATTGCTAACTACTTTAAAAACCGTCCTTTTTAAAAATAAATAACTTTGCACTTAAACTTACAACAACGGTTGCTGAAGACAAGTCCCATAATGTTGTGAGACAGTTTGTTGATGAAAATGTCATCGTAAAAAACGAATAACATGCGTATTAATAAACGTATTCTTTTTCATTTATTAGATTGGTATATGAACATCAAGATATGGTGTAATTCATTCCTTCATTAACTTTATATTTAAATTATTTTTTGTCCCATAGATGGCAGCACAATATAAGTTTGATTTTTTTTCTTTTGGTCGCACTTCAAAGCAATAAGAAAGCTCTCGGCTGAATGCCCAAAGGGACAGAGCTCACACGAAAGGGATACAAACAGTGAGGTAACGAACACTCCCACATCGCGAGGGGCCCAGGGTTCTAGGGGGGGGGCTGACTGCCTCCAAGTACCTTACCCTTGTAAAATCCATTTGGGGGCCCAAAACCTGACTTTGCAGGAGGGCCCATATGTTCTCCTTTGCGCCACTGGTTACAAATACCAATGGCAAGAGATTCCAAATTTGTTGATTAGTGGGACATTAACATTAAACAATTTAGATAATGAACAAAAAGACAAAAATGAACAACACAGAACAGAACAAAATTTGTCTCAGAAAACGCACCTATTGTAATGACGCCCATACATTCTCTTAATACTTCTTCAACAATCACAAAACAGAAGATGATCATTAGCCATCCCATCCAAACAAACAAAAACGCGATCCAATCTCATCCAAGGCATTTGGTCATGGATGCAGAAGTAATCAAAATACATAATTTTAATTTTGGTGGCAGACCTCGTAATTTGGAATCTCGGTCAAATTACGAGGGCAACAGGAGCTGGATCCCATTCTTTAAACTTCTACACCAAGTCAAAGTATAGCCACAGAGAACCAAGGTTTTTTCGTTTAAAACTCATGCACATGACAGTGGTATCATCTTAAGAGGAAAGTTAATGCAATACTTAATCAAGCTTTGCTTGCGTTGCTACTAACCAACTAGACTCTGAATGAAGCATGAAAATAAATAATTATAATTTATATAAGTACAATGCTTGACATAGAAATGAAATGAGCTGATTCTAATAATATTCTTAAAACAGGTATTTGGACTGAATATGCAATTGGATGGGAAAAAATATGACTTGCTGTCTACGGAATGAATACTACAACATAACTGAATATATACAATAGAAGTATCTATAAGAATTGAATCGCGTTTAGATGGTCAAAATTTCCTACCGCATGTCGATTTAAGGATCCTTATTTCGATTGTACCATTTCCTAAAAAACTAATAAATGGAAAATTCTATACGTTAC
Organism: Trichonephila clavata; assembly: GCA_019973975.1. Classification (NCBI taxonomy): domain Eukaryota; kingdom Metazoa; phylum Arthropoda; class Arachnida; order Araneae; family Nephilidae; genus Trichonephila; species Trichonephila clavata. Next base: position 41,699 of record BMAO01033989.1, read on the forward strand.
GTAGCAATTTAAAAAAAATATCCAGATAAAATTTTAAGGTTTTATAGAATGAATTAAAAAATGACAATACTCAAAATTAGGAAACATTTTTTCCCCCTTGATTTAAAGATTTTATTTTCTAGAGAAATACTTGAGAGAGGAAATGACTTATAACCTTGGTCAGTTTAAGAATATGCTTAAATTCACAAATCTTGGTAATAAGAAAAAATTCAAAAGCTAGATAATAAGTAAGCTTTTCTCGAAAACTGATTATACAATAATTTGTTCTAAATTTTGATAAAATCATAAAGATCTTTAAACACATGAGATTATACATTTTAGACAGAAATTATTTATTAAATTAAGCAATATCCTCTTTTACTTATTATATAAGTCTCATTAAAGCGCAAATGAATAATTTGTGGCTATAATTTTTTTGTGCGTGTCCCCTTTTTTTATGGTTAAGTCCCTCGTCGCAATTGAAGACTTCATTCTTATTTAGAGAGATGTTTTACACTTCGGAAAAATTAACAGCTAACATTTAATAATTTTTGGTGTAACTTTTCTATAAAAAATATTCATATTTCAATTGTTTAGTTTAGTTCAAGGAAAAAAAAAAGAAAAAATTTTGAGACATTTCTAAATTATTGAATTACACAGTAAATCTAACTCTTTTATTTTAAAAATGTATAGCTTCTTTTTTTAGAACTTTATCTGCTTAGTAAGAATATTGAAACATACAACATTTGTATAAATTATAATATTTTGTACAGTTTATGAGTATTAGAAATTAAAATGCAATTTTAATGCATTTTTAATTAATATTTGTAAGATTGGAACTGTGCTCACATTATAAGAGTAGATTCATCGAGATTTTTCTTAAAAATATTTTTTTTCCATAAAAAAATATACACACACACAAAAACATATTTTTTTGTTGTTGTAATTCCTAAATAAAAGTATTTGCTGAATAATTGAAGATCTTCCTTAACAAGAATTGCTCAAATCTTTTTAATACTACTTTCACTATATCCCGTCGTTCAAGGTAACTGATTTCATTTCACATTTTCACTTTTTCAATGATTTGCTATTGTTGTATTTTTTTAAACAATTGATAAAGGTAAGTGATAAGTATATAATCGAAGTTAAGAAAAGTATAAAAGGCTAAAATTTACTTTAGAATGTATTCTTGATTTCTGTAACATTGAGAAAGTTGAAAAGTTCTCCATCCTCTTAAACGATGAATCCACTAAGGTAAGAAAAATTCTATTATTGCGTTCTTCATATTAAATTCATTAGTCTTTAAAATGCTTTTTTAAATGTTTGCTTATTGTGTCGTTATTTAAAATTATAATTTTTGTCTTTGAAATTTTCAGAAGTTTTCATATTATTCTTTTACATTTTAAAGTATAATAACCATTATCAATGAAGTATAGTATATTTATGTATATGCAAGTATAGTATATGCAAGTATAGTATATGCAACAATGATGCTAGTTTTTGGATTACAAAATATTTAGAAGTAACTGATATATATTTTGTATTTTGCAATTAATTTATATTTTATTTTCCGAGTTTTACACTGTAGGTATATCTTTTATACCGAAAAAAGTTTTAGCAAGTGAAGAAGTTTTTTATTTTCTGTATTAAACGAAAGGTTTGAGAAAGCAGGCATCAAAAAAATTTATATATAGCATTGAAGTACTTTTTAAATTTTAAATTTATTATCTAAGTAGCAGCTGGATTTATAATACTATAATCTTACTAAAAATTTTACAAAATAAAATGTCAATTTTTACGTTTTTAGAAATTAATAACATTCAGTTATGGATTTTAAAGTTTCTAAAAAAACACACACAATTAGAATAAAACACTTCTATAATTAATTTCTTAACTTGGCAACTTAATTTAATAGAATATCCAGAATTTTACTTTAAACATAATTTTTTTAATTTCTTTCATTATATATTCGCTGAAATTTTTTTCATATTAAATCTAGATTTTATTAAAGATCAAATTTATTTAAAAAAAACCTTGATTGTATGGGCATATAGATTTACATAAAATGGTTCTTGGTTTTAAATAATAATTATAGTAATATTATTCAATATTTATCTACTTTAGATTAAATATGAAATTATTCAATCAAGTGTTATTTAAATCAGAGGTCCCGAACTATGTGGCTCGCGGACAACTACTGGCCCACGAGTGTTAACAGTCTAGCTCAGGGGCAGGCAACCTATGGCACGCGTGCCACATGTGGCACGCGGCACTATTCTAAATGACACACTGCGCTACTCAACAAATTTGTCGGTTTTTGAGTGGATGGAAGTTGGTAAATTTATAATGGACTTTATTTGACAAACATCTTAAGAATTATGGACATTTACGGAATTTCGAAAAAATCTGAAAGATAACTCTAAAGATAAATTAACAGCTATTTTGCAAATTATTGAAAATTATTGCCGGAGAGATATAATTGTTTGAAGATAGAAAATTGCATGTAATCAGTTTTTCGGCTTTTGGGTCGACATATCAGAGTAAAAAATATGTCATCATATGAAAAATATTTTGAGTCCACAAGGAAAGCATTTAACAACTGAGAGCTCAAAATCAGGTCAATTTGAAAAAGTCATACATTATACCCCTGATTTTGCGATAAAAAAAGTAGAATGGTGTAAACACTCGGTTCGCATTAAAATTTTTATTTATCTTTTTATTTAACTGAAATGAAGGGAGATACTTACGCTATCTATTTCTTATTTTAATAAATATATTTAAAAATATGTGATTTTCGTACAATTTTAATTTTTTAAATTTCATTGAAGAAATAGTTATTTTTATGTTATTTATTTTTAAATAAAAAATATCTCTAAATGGTGCAAAATTAATATATAAAAAACTGTAAATATCTACATTATTGACCTCTATTCTCTAACTCTGCATGCAGTATCGAGGGAATCGAATTGTTTCAAAAATGTCTTACTGTGTGACACGCAGAATCATATTGGTAGATAGGTTTGGCACGCCACATTTGAAAGGTTGTCGACCCCTGGTCAAGCTCACCAACATTATTTTGATTACGTTGCAGCATTTAAATGAAAGCAAATTATACAAATCTTCCAAGAAAAAACAAGTGATACATATAATGAAATCGAACTGTTTAATTGTAATTAATGATAAGAGGTTTATTCTAAGAACTCTCTCTCTCTCTCTTATACAATAATTGACATGTATAGATAACTCGCATAAAATGAAAGGAAACATTATCACTACAACAATTGAGAATTGTGAATGCAAGTCAATTAACTCGGTTCAGTAAATAGTTTTTGTGTATCTTATTTTGGAGAATGCTTTTTTTTAAACACAAATAAGTAGTTCCGAAAGTGGAACTTGAACCACGAGCAAATGACTGCGAAGTATAAGCAACTGATCAAACTGTATGAGCGAAAGATCTTTAAAATGTTCTAGAAAAGATGATTTTGTATTTTTTTTAAAAAACATCGCTACATAGTGAATCAGTCATTTACATTTGAATTTCTATATATTAAGGGATTTTGGAAAGATTTTGAAAAACCTTGATACGGTTGTTTGCAACTGCATCAAAATTTGAAAAACTACTCTTATAAGGGTTATTTTAAAGCACTCAAAGTTTCAATTGCGGAATCTACCAGAAAAGGAGTCACCTCACTCGCTGGATAATTCCGAAGAATAAAAAATTGCACTTAATTTAAAACCACGTATGGTTTGATGAACTAGTTCGATCTTGGCCCTTGGAATTTAGAGTAAGACCCTTGGGCTAAAAGGTTCGGACAGCCCTTATTTAAATGTTTACGTTTGTTTTGGCTCCTTACTTAACTTTAAATTCAACGTTATTTTGTTAGCAGTACAGTAATTCTGATGTAGCATGAACCGTTTACGCGCGTATAGATTTGTTTTCTTTAAAGAACCTTTTTTAAGAACAAATAGAAAAATATACATCAATTTATTCACCTAATTTACTCTTATTGTAAGAACAATTTAAAAATATTGAAAACTTATAAATATATATATAATAATTTTTACATATAAATACTTCAAAATCAAACATGATATTACAATTTAAAGGAAATGTAAGTCAAATCAAATAGGAAAACAAGCTCAAATATTTATTTATAAATATTTATTTATTTGAAATATTTGTTTATTTACATACGACTGTTAAATGTTAAATACAAGGGGAAAAAATCTACAAGAATTAAGAGTATCTTAAAGGGAATATTTGATGAAGATATTATAGGAAATTCAACTTGAACGCTTGCATTTAATCAAGAAAAAAAATCAAAGTTACATTATTAATATTTTAATTTTCATATAAAAGCTTCTGCTTTTTTTTCAAAATAATAATTATTTGACAGCATTAGTGTAAAAATGTGTCATCTTACAACTTCATTGTAATATTTTTACATTATATATTGAACATTTAAAACTAAACATTTTTTGAAATAATTTAATAATAATTATCATATTTTAATTGTTGACTGAAGTAATTTATTTTGATTTCAGCGTATCAGTAGCTGTTTGCATTTTGCTGATTGGACTTACTTCAGCATTGCCGAGTAAGAAAATCCCCTTTCTAAACAATTGTCATAGATTTAAGGAAAACCAATCCAGTTCAATATTTTAATAAATGCTTTAATAGTAATTTTAAATGTCAGATTTTACTATTAAGAAGTATATACAATTAACTTTCTTAGTAAAAAGTTATCTCATTTTATTTCATGATCTGACTGAAATGTTTCACTTGTTCATAATGATAGTTTAGATGTTATTAATTGTGATAAATAATTAGAGACTCCGTAATGTTATCAAGTAAGATATAGTGTCTGAATAAACAAATTCTGAGGTTTAATTAAATTCAACGACATTAGTCTTGTCGTGTAGTTAATTTTAAATTAATTATAACCAACAAACAGTAAGTTCTCCTTGCAAATTTCATTCCATATTAACAAAAAATAAATCTAAAAACTTAAAATTCTAAATCTTTTTTTTTCTTTTCATTTCCGTGTATTTGACATAAAAAAAGCTAAAGTTTAATAATATCTTAATAACTGAGAGTGAATTTAAGAGATTTTTTTCTCTTAATAACTTATTAAAGTTTCTTTGTTATTGTGTTTGCCGGCAGAGACCCCCGGAATTCTTTTTCCAGTTAATAAATCATGTTATATTGCTTATATTTTTGTTATTTATCTTGAATATACTGAAAAGGATTCCTTTTAAATAGCGTTGTACTATTTATTACGTACGATGCATTTAAAATGTGATGCAGTTATATATCAAGTATTCATACAATTGTTATTGTTAGATGAAAATTACTTCATTAACATTTAAAATTCACCGTACTTTTAAAATATAAATAGTTAAAAAATTATTAATATTTATATGATGTTTTAAACATATTGTTAAGACTATGGATATATATTGTTATTTGGGAATAAATAAAAGCTAACAAAAATTAAAATTTCTATTAAGGAGGAAGAATTTCACGAATTTTTTAATATATTATGAATCTAAGACTATCATATAAATACTTTAACAAAATAGATGCGAATGTATACGTACAAAATTTTTAATTTTAAATTGAAATTTAACTATGCAGCTCCACGCGCGTTACCAACTTCGGTCTCTCAATTTTGAAACTCGCTATGCATGTACACTACTCCCCCCTCCTATGTTATTCTACTTTGTTATTTCATTTAGTTTGAAAATTCTTTCATTAATCCACTTGACAATTTATTAGTGAAATTAGTCGACTTCAAGACACAATTCTTACATTTCCGGCCTTGAAGCACGCCGCCATATATCTTCGGGATACTCTGGTCTTCTAATTTTCTTTTGGTACACTTTTTTTCGGGAAAAAAAAACGAATTGCAATTAATTTTGTAATTGTATTCTGAAACGGATAAAAGAAACAAAAACATAAATTGAGAAACTGACATTTTTGGGTTGAAAAATCGAATACAATGAATTTGTTTGCTATGTCTTACAGATGTCTTGTCATCAGCACTTGAGAAGAAACCGGACACCACGCTACCAGAACAAACAATGATGGGTCAAAACCTTAAGGACCTCGACATTGAAATCTGTTCCGACAAACTTCATTTGTGTCCAGGAACAGCTGAATGCTGCAAGAAAGACGACGGAAAATGGGACTGCTGTCCCAAGGCTTCTGTTCCCATTGCAGGTATGTATATCTCAATATATTAATATTAAACAATGTCAAGTGTCTCACAGTACATACGAATACCAAATAATAAATTCCATTTATAAAAGAATAATCACGTTCCGTGTTTTATCGTAATAGATTGTATTTTATGTTATATTTATCTTTTTAGTTGTTTTAGCATATTGAATAACCAATTTGTTCATACGATGGAATGATGAGTTTCAGAAAATGAAATTTAAAATTTATGCGTTCAATAACAAAAACTTTAAGCAAATTCGAAATTGATTGCCTTTTTATGATTCGTATGGAATATTTATTTGTTGAACCACTGAGGTTGTATTAAAAAGTATTTATTAATTTGTTGATATCTTGATGCTATAGTAGAGCAATACTACTACTATCTATTTATTAAGTTATTAGTATAAAATAGGGCAAAAATTGTAATGTATGAGGACACTATGAATAATAAAATAAGAACGACTCTTTGCGTGACCTTCGTTTTGAGGACATTTAATTCACAAAGAACATATAGGGTGAGTACAGCTGATGAACTCGATTTTAAAAAAATCATATTATTGAAACTACTGCACATATTACAATAAGTGATATATGAATGTTAAGAGAAATAGACCAAATTTTTCTCGTTACAAATGTCCGATATGTGACCCTCTTGTTAAACTGCATACGTCCAATCTATAATCCAGCTCATTCCATACATTTCATAGCATCACTTTATTAATGGCTCATAATGCTGCAGAAATGCTTACTTGTCGTTCCTCTTGTTATTTATTGTGTCAACTGCAAATAATATGGCTTGAAATTTGATTTTTTTCGTAAAATTTTCCATATCGTTTTTGAGGCATTCCAAGTTCACAGGCGGCAACTCTCGTAGACTTCGAACAAACTCGGCCCCACCCTCTCCACTGTTTTTTCCAAGGCCAGCCACTGCTTTTTTTTATACAAGCAAGCATTTTTCTCAAATTGAAGACACCATCGTGGAATGCTGTTGTTATTTGGTGCTTTTTTCCCATATAGATTTTCAAAAGCGCTTTGTGCCGAAATTTCTGAAAAAAAAAACACCCCATGTAAACTTTAATACGCAAAAATTCTTCTCTGTCATTAACGCTATGTTTGGATTTCAATCACAGCAATCTTGAATGTGCTGTTGATTATTGGTGGAAAAAAAACTTGGTATATTTCTCAAACGATTTATGTATTACTTACTGCAATGTATGCATTGGTTTCGAAAATATGATGATTTTAAAATCGGGTCCATCATTTGTAATCACCCTGTAAATGATGGAGTGTTGAATAATGATTCAAGAGTATAAGAAGTAAGTTTAAAAAAGATATACATAGATATATATTAACTTAATAATTAAAAAATTATAATACAATGAATTATTCAATAGGAGATTGCTGTCATCAGTTGGGATTCATCTGGACCTGTTGCACGCCTCTTGTTCCCAAATGCCACTGGTGGGGATGCTGGTGGACATAGACGCAGTGATAGACTTTGTATTTATGATTTCAAATATAAGGAGATTTCTGGATTAGCTGTCCTTATCCCGTTTTTGAAAATGTTTTGTAAAGTAAATCGATGTTGTTATTACTGAATATTTAACTTATAATAAAATGTTATCGATAAATTATATTTGTATTTATTTTTACTTTCAAATCTACGCATTGATATTAAATTTTAAATGTCCTAATTAATCTTTAGATGGAAAGAAATTCTATAGAAAAATGCCTTTGTTTTGCAATTTTTTTCTCTTATATAAAGTTTTCGTATTTTATAAAATATTTTTGATTGTAAACAATAGATGGCGACACGTCAGAGTATTTTTTCGAGAGATGAAATCAAAAATCAAAGATTAAAATAACGCAAAAAACAATAAACGCATCTTTGCAATAATAACTATTCTGAAAATTAGAATAAATTTCGATTCACCTGAATTTTCTTATAGGTATCCTAACAATTGAATGATTTTGCAGCATTTTATATTTTAAAATGACGAAACTCTAGAGCACATATATTTCGTAGTAATACGTTTCATTTTCTCGAAGTTTTTTTTAAAAAATAGTATTATGTGAGAATAAAAAGGAAATTTAAAAAAACATTTATATAAATATATTTTTTGCATCAATAACTATTTCAAAAATTAGGCTAAAGGGAAATACGTCAAAAACTTATTTCTGATATGCGAGAGTAGTTAGTTCTGATAGCGAGCTGTAGAGTGCTTGCGACTCTAAAGCACCGGTCACGAGTTCATGACCGGGTCCACTCGACTACAGCGGTCACTGTTCATCAGTAAAACCGATTCTCAAAACCATATTTAAGCCGTGAAGTACTTTTCTCAATCTTATCATCAAATTTAAAGTAGCAATAAGAATTGTATTTTAAAAGCCAAACGTTTAGTCACATTTAAGTCGTTACAGAAATGTTCAGGAAGCACTATGATATTGTCCTTCATTGATGAATTATTTGAGATCAAATAGATTTTCAAATCAAGATTTCAATATTGTAACTTTTTATTCCGATAGAAGATTTCTTAAACTCTTGATTTTCATCGTATGAGAAAACAAAAGAAATGTGAAATATTATGTTAATAAATAATAATATGTACATAATTTGCTGATCATAACTTCTATTTTAAAAATATAACACCACTTTTTTTGCACATTTCGTAGTAAATTTACAGAGTCACGAAGAGTCGTTGAAACCATAGACATTTTCCTTTCCTTCCTTTCATATCCCAGTTTCCAGAAATTAAGAAAAAACATATTTAAGTATGATTGCACAAACAGGAAATAATATCTAAGAAATTAATTATTTTTATTATTTACTTCCACTATCTAAATTTTTTTAAATCATAATATTTATGTCTAAATTTCTAGACATTTCTAACAACAATCTAAGTACTGAAATTATTCCTTAAACAGCATAGTGAAGTTCTAAAAAGAATCACTTGACACTAATACAATGTCTTCAGTGTGGCTCATACAACAATACATAAAACATACTGCAACATGGTAAATTAATAGAATTATTTTGATTTAGTTTCTAATCCCCTCCAACAAGGTGTATTGAACTTCTTAGCATCTAAAAAGGTTTATCTTAACTGTGTACTATATCATCTCTCCCCTCAGTCAAAAAATGTCAGATCATCGCCAGAACTCGAAAATCATAGCCAATGAGAAACACTATCCCATATGTGCTAATGTTCCATTTATAAAATGCTGTATTGTCTGTATCTCATAAATTTTTCATATCCCTTAAATTAAAGTAAGAATTTGCGTAAACAATATTCGTAGCTTTGCAGTGTTTTAGTTTAAATTAATTGTCTGTAAATCTATTCATATTATTATGTGAAATGAACAAAATCTATCATCAATAAATTAGTGATTTTTTCACTTCAAAAAGATGTAATACACAACAACGACAAAGTGCTTTATTAAATTTCAAGTGTAAGAACATATTAGTAATAACGAAAATATTTCATCATTAAATAATGATTTTCTAATGAGCTATCTACCTAGAGAGATGTGGAATTGAATTGAGTGAGTGAATATTAACGCCGCACTGTTTAGCTATACTCGAGGGCTTTTGCGACGAACCTCGTAATTTTGAACCATGGTCAAGTGAAGAGGACGACACTAGAGAGAGCGGGCACTCCCTCTTCTAACAACCACACCAACGGGAGAACATTTTAGTTCTCGACAGATTTAACGTGCCTTGCTTCCCTATACGGCGGGTCTTCAGAGTACTAGGCTCGAACTCATGACACGCCGGCCACGAGTCCGATACCTTGACCATTAGGCTACTGCAGCTGAGGAATTGAATCGAAACCAATATATGTACCATAAGAGGTATTCTGGAACTCAAAATGATGTTAATCACTTACAGTTTAATTTTCAACATACGATTTAGAAATTACGTGACATAAATCATCGCAAATATTGAAACATTTCGAATATGTTCATATGTTTGAGTTTTGAGACAAATATTTCTACGCAATTTATCGTTACGCTCATGAACATCCTAAAAAATGATACGAAAATTTTTGACAATTTATAAGTGTGTAAAATTAAAATTTATTAAATCTGCAAATAATTATATTTTAGAAAAATCCATTGATATCGAAAGAAAAATTTTAGAATTATTTGTTTAAAAATGAGTTATATTTATTTTGCATTTGACAGTTATACACCTTTTTTTCGCTGTATGACCTTCCTCTCTCCTTCGCGTAAAAAATTAAAAAGCAAGTTTAAATATTATTTCAAATGCATGTTGAAATATAAATTAATGCTGCGGAGTCATTCAAAGTAAGCAGACGTAACCACGGAGCCTTCAGTAAACCTTTTTGCTATTATTTTGCATATTTGAAACTCAATACCTTAAGAGTAGTAGAAATGCTTACGATGAAAGAAAAGTCTTTTCAATAGAAATATTTATCAATTAAATTAAAGTTATTTTTTTTACTTATATAAATTAAATTGGTTCCGGAGGAGTATCGCAGGGCACAGAGTTATCCCAGGCACACGAAATCTTTAATTCTGACAAAACTGTTTGTTACCAATGGCCTTGTCGGTATCCTCCTACATGACAGTCTTCATGGGAACTTAAATGTATTTCTCGCAAATCTCCCCCTTTTTTTATTGGTAAACTTTTTTTACTGTATTAAGGTACTTGTGGTGACTGAGTTTCCCGCGCATCCATTTTTGTTCCAAAATATTTTCAATAAACTGGCTACTTTCCCCCTTTGAACGACTTAATGGTTTGATTGCTGTGTTGTACGACTCATTATAGTTAATAAATGCAAATGAACAGAATATATAAAAAAAAAGAAATGGGTATTTACGATCTCGACTGGATGAAGTTGAAACTTCGGAAAAGTATTGAATCAAGCAGGGGAAGAACCTGATGAAAAATAATGGATATTAATCATGATAGCGGAAGTAAACTTGAGAAAAGCGAAGAACACATGAAACGTTTGAGTCGAAAGAAAGATTTTTAAATGCTACCTAAATAACTCCACCAAGAAAGATATGAAGTCACAAATGTAACACAAGGCCTATTGCGCTCTGTCAAAAGGACACAAGCAAAAAAGGGTTCAACAGGCTATTGGTTAATCATCTAAGGACAATAAAACTACAATAACTTGAACAAGATATGACAGTTTTGCCTGCAAATATCATTCCTGTATTGTTAGAGAAAAGTGTCTGTGATTTGTGTCCTTTATTTAAGTCACGCACAGTTGAAACATTCTAGTTTTTTTTTCTCAAATTATCAAAGAAAAATTGAAAATTCCTTAAAAGTAGGTAAGTATATTTCCTCCTAATTAAATTATTCCCCGGAATTACGACTTTTATCGTGTGCAATAAAAATAATTATGAAGAAAGGATTGGGGTGACCCCCACCTCACTAACGTTACTATCGAGAGTTCGATTTCTTCCGGATTAAAAAAAATAACCTTGACGCTGAAAGCAAATTTGAAACGCTTTGTTGTTCTTAATATTTTTTATTCAATATGCGTTTATGTTCTTAGATTGTTTGCTATTTGTAAATTGTTCTTAAATAAATTTAATTGCCTAAAATAAGAAAAAAATATCATACTCTATATACTCGAATCAGCACTCAACTACATTCTAAAATTTGCATTCTTTTCTATTTTTAAAGAAACCGAATAGAACATGATTTTTTTCATCTATACTATCATGAACGTAAAGAGGGGGCTGGGTGGAATATTGGTAAAATATAAAAATTATAAAATATGGATTTCGATAACACCTTCTCTTGCTTTGCTTTATTACTTTCCACCATATTTACCGTAAAGTAAGGTGTGTAACTTACAATGATCATGGATTCATGCAAATGATAAAAGTTGGCTCATAATTTCAATGGTAGTAAATACAGAAAAGATAAAGGTGATTTACTTTTTAATGAAGGAAATAAATTATTAAATGATGTCTTTAAAGGAGTATTTAGGTTTTCTTCCAATAGAATTCAAAGCCGTGAGACCTATCAACAGCTTGAAATTACAAATCCAGTGTTAAAATGGGCAATTGGTGACCATTCTGCTTCACACTTGGGGGTGATGCATGTTTTGTATACAGTGATGTATGGAGCAATAAAGATTTAATCTCATGCGATACATTTTTCAGATATTCATCAGTTATTTTCCTCAAATCTGTGATACTGGGGGTACCCAAATTTGTTACGTACCGTTAAACCCGGCATATAACGCACACCCATAAATTTCAAAGTTATTTTTTGGGTTAAAAGTGCGCGTTATACGTCGGGTATAAAAATGAAAGCTATAAAAATAAAAAAAAGAGATGAGTATAAGAAAAATTAACACTTCTACATGTATCGAAATATTGCTTATTTAAAAGAAATGATATACCTTATGAGAACTTACAGGGCTGTAATTCTAAAAGAGAACTATTTATTCAAAAGCCTGAGATCATACTGAAAAAATAGCTTAAAAACATAAAAACAATACACATTTAAAGTTTCTTCGTAAACAAGAAATACAAAAAAAAGTTAATTCCTATTTTGTTATAAAACCATACTGGCACAATTTGTTGCAGCCAGTTGTAATTTCGGCATTAATAACGCAGAATAAATTTAAAATTAAAAAATAAAATTTAATTAATGAATTAATATTTGTAAAAAATGTATTAACATCAAGTGTCATCCACAGTAAGTTTAAAAAATGTACTTGAACTTGAATAGAGAATGGAAAGTATTTTAATAACGATTGAAAATTTGAACAAGACGCGCACGCACACACACACACACACACACACACACACACACACACACACACACACACACACACACACACACACACACACACACACACACACACACACACGTGTGTGTGTGTATATGTGTGTCTCGCTGTGTATATATATATATATATATATATATATATACACTGATGTCCAAAAGTTAAGCATAAATCGTAAAATGAGAAAAACATGGAGTAAATATTCGTAAGATTATTCCAAATTTCTTGCGGATATTAATTGGATGAAGAAGAAACTTTGGGTTTATGCAAAACTTTTCAGTCGACTACACCCTGCGCGAAACACCGGCGCATGTCGGAACGCGGAGAAACCGATTCACGCAGCATAGGCAGCTCAGACAAGTTTGGTGCAACTGCTGTGCGAAGGAACGTTGTTAACCATCAAACAAGGGGAATGATAGCGCAAAGACGCCAATTGGACATGTTTACGAAAGGAAGAATCGTTGGAATGCTGAAATCCTCACAATTCCAAACCGAAGTGTCTCGAATTCTGAATGTGGACCAGTCTGTGATCTCAAGACTGTGCCAGAGGTTTCAAAGAACGGGAGATGTTACCCGACAACCAGTATCAGGTCGACCAAGAGTCACAACCCCTCCCCAAGACCAATATCTGGTAATAAGTGCGTGACGTCAGAGGGGCAGTACTGCCAGAGCACTGGGTTCGGCGCTCACAGTCGCCACAGGAATACGAATTTCGAGACAAACTGTTTACAGGAGACTCAATCATGCTGGCCTGAATGCCAGAAGACCAGCAGTTTGCATTCCTCTCACGTCTGCGCATGAACGCGCTCGTTTGAACTGGAGTTTGAAATATCAACATTGGAGTGTGAGAGAGTGAACTAATGTGATATTCAGTGACGAGTCCCGGTTTAGTCTGAGTAGTGATTCTCGGTGGGTAACGATATGGATAGAACGTGGAACACGTTCCGAAACAAGAAACATAACGGAAAGATATCATTTTCCACATGGGAAGGCATCATGATGGACGGCCGCACAGACCTCCATTTCTTTGACACGGGGTCTGGGACTGCTCAAAGATACAGAGATGAAGTTCTTGAGACTTAATGTTGTCTTGTTTCGAGGTGCTGTCGGTCCTGACTTTCTTTATTTTTATATCTGGTGTACAACGCGCATCCGTAAATTTTGATCTTATTTTTTGCGTTAAAAGTGCTCTTTAAACACCAGAATATACAGTAAGTAACAGACATTAAAAATAATCAATGCATTTTCTAGTTAATGTTTGCAAAATTGGAATTGCTTGTGTACTTCTACATTTTGAAAGCTAATGTATAAAGAGTTTTTTTTTTAAAAAAAATTTTTTTTTTATTAAAAAATGCACAAAACGTTTTTTTTTTTGTAAGTCCTAAATTATAATTTTTTGCTGAATTATTGAAAATTTTCTCTACGGAGAATTATTGAAATGTTTCGGATATTACTTTCACTATATACGATTATCCAAAGTAACTGATTTCACTTTGTATTTTCACTTTTTCAAAGATTTGCTATTGTTATACTTCTTTGAAATAATCGATAAATGTAAGAGATATGCAAATAATCGAAAGTATGAAAAGTATAAAAGGATGAAATTTACTTTAAAATTTATTCTCCTCATTTCTCTAACATTAAGGAAGTTGAGAATTTCTCCATCCTCTTTAACAATGAATGCATTAAGGTAAGAAAAATTCTATAATTGCACTTTTTATATTGGATTAAATGGTCCTCAGATGCTTTCGTACACGATTTATTTATATTTTGTTGTGTAAAACTATAATTTTTGTCTTAGAAAAGGGAAGAATTTCAGTAGTATGCATACTTTTATACATTTAAAAAATATGAATCGTTGTCTTTGATGCGTAATATATTTATGCAAAAAGTAATTCTAGTTTTTGAATTACAAAATATTAAGAACTGATAAACATGACTACTTTATATATATATATATATTATATATATTATATATATATATATATATATATATATATATATATATTACCTTCTGCTATGAATTTATATTTTAATGCCTTGGATTAATTATTTTAATGCCTGCATATTATAAGTTTATCTTTTATATTAAATATTTATTTACAGAAATCATATTTGAATTTTTGCTTGAAATGAAATATTTAAGGAAACTGGTACAAAACACTTTAAATTATAATACTTATAATGATTGTTCGTTAGCTCATGAACACTTAATACTTAAGTAATTATACATTTTTTACTTAAAAAATACTATAACTTTCGTAAATGTTTTTAAAAAAATAAGATGTTAATTTTTAAATTTGTAAGATTACAATTACTTACGTAAGAGTTTTAAAGTGTTCCGAAATGCAAAATATAAAAAAAAACCATTATTATTTTTCTAATTCACCAACTATTATTTCCTTCAAATCAAGAAATTTTACTTTAAGTGCCAATTTCTAAATTCTTTCGTTATACTTCCTTAAATATTCCTTAAATAATTCCTTCACTTAGATCTTTTTCATATAGAATTTATATTTTATATTGGAACGAATTATTTTTTTTAATGCTCCGAATGTAATGATGCAGCTATTTGTAGAAGTTGGTTTGACTTACAATAGTAAATATTATTCAAAAAAATCTTTTATTATTCTTTAATATTTATCTCTTCATTATAAATTTATTCTGAATATTTTCGATTTCTGTTAATGTTAAATTTAGGCTTGTATCTTTTGGCCCACTTCTCTTACCTTGCCTTTAATTTTGTTTTTCTTCAATTGTAGAATAATTCTTCTATTATATGAATGTTTTGTAGTTTTTTAGTTTTTATTTTAAAAATCTTATACGAAAAGTAAAAAAATGCAACAATATTTACAATTTAGTGCCGAGATAAAAGCTGCTTAAATGTTAAACATTTACAAATTTTCAAAAGTTTTTAATAATAAATAGTTTTAAAAATTTGCTATTAAAATTTAAGTTAAACTTAAATTTAATAAATATAATTAAAATATTTGCCTAAATATGTGCAGAACTATTGAATTTTTAATGCATCAAAATGGTATGTGAAAATTAATTCTATTAAATTTTAGAAGCACATTTTGATGATTTTATTGGCAATTCGACCTCATATTTCTATTATCTCACATTTAAACAAAAATAATATAATTTTTAAAAATAAAATTTTAATTTTCAAATTAAGTTAATTATTTTTTGAAAATAATGTTAGTAATGAAACGGTGTTACTTCTAAGATTTTTCTATTATAAAATTCATTTTCATAATTTTATTTCATTATTTATATAATATAAAGTAGTTTGTAAATACCTTGTAAACATATATTACACTTTAATTGTTGATTGAACTTGAAGGAAATAGTATATATATATATAATTTATTTCAATTTTTTATTTCAGTGTATCAGTAGCTGTATGCATTTTGCTTATTGGACTTACTTCAGCATTGCCGAGTAAGGAAGCAACTTTTCTCAACAATTTTTTACATTTATTTATAAATAACCAATCTAATTAATTTTTTAAGAAATTCCTTAATAATAATTTTAAATAATAGCTCCAATTTTTTACCATTAATAAGCATACATAATTAACTGTTTTGAAATAAAATTTGTTCCTTAAAATATCAGTGACCTCTGAAATTTTTCGTTTGTACATAATATTTTGGAGACTATTAATTGTGTTGTTAATAAATAGATTGTGTGTGAAGTTATCAAGAAAGAGAGAGAGAGAGAAATATCTAAATGAAAAAAATTCTGAAGTTTAATTAAATGTAATGCCATTGGTTTTATATTATAACTAATTTTAGATTTTTTATATAAAAAAGCAAACAGAAAGTGATTTGCGAATTTCATTCAATCGAACAAAGTAATAAATCTGAAAATGTGTATATGTGTGTAAGTTGCATTTTATACTTTTCCTTTCTTTTTTTTTCTTTTTAACATCAAACCATTTTCATTAAGATATAAATAACTTTAAATAAAGTTATGAAAATATTTTTCCTTAATACTAGTAAAGTTTCGTTTTGTTATTGTGTTTGCTTAGGCACTGATAATTTGAATCTTATAATTTATGAGTTATATTGCTTATATATATGTATTGACTTGCTATTAGTCTTGAACGGCACTAAAAATATTCATTTTTAAATAACATTATTATTCTCTTTGATAACTTAAGATACATTCAAAATGTTATGCATTTATGTATTAAGTATTCATACTATTCTTATTGTCAGATAAAAATTACTTTATGATTTTAATTAAGCCGTACTTTTCAAATACAAATAACTAACTAGTGTATTTCCTTTTAAATATTTCAGAGGAGCTTTTAATAACATAGTTAAGACTAATGTTAAATGCTTTTATTTAGGAATAATTATTAACAAATAAAATATTAAAATTTTTGCTAAATGAAAAAAGTAACCATTAAATGTGTTAAGAATCTAAGTCTCTCATGAAGATAATTTTTATAAATAAATTATGTGTATAAGTTCCTGTAACCATATAAAATGTAAAAGTATCTGAAATATTGATTTCTAAACTGGATTTTATTTTAAACAATAAAACAGATACACTCGTGTTATCAGCTTCAGGTCTCTCAAATTTGAAATTCGCTGTAAATGTATACACTCCTATTAAAATCTACCACTCTACATCCCAATAACATCATTTTATTTTATTATTTTAATTTCCTGTTCAATTTAACTTGCAAGTATCCTTAATATTTCCCCTGACAGTTATTTCGTGACCTTATGATTTGAATGCAAGACGGAATTCTTACATTTTCGGCCAATCAGCTCGGTGGCTTAGAGGTAATGTGCCCACTTTGTAAGTCCAAGATTGAGGGTTCAATCCCGGCTGGAAGAGCTAGATTTTCTGGATGCAAAAATTCTAGGCACGCATGGCATATGATCTTGTGGCATGTAAAAAAATACTTTGTAAGTACCAATTCGGCTTTGGCGCTATAGGGAAAAGAAATTATCGGCAAAATTTAGCATACGAGAAGAGCTTGACTAGAATAACTTTTGGAGTTAGGCATTTGGTAGCAGAAGCCATCAATGAAATGATTCTCACACTTGAGGACTTGCCGTGTCTATAAATGCTTAGCTGCCAAAATGCAGGCCATTAGAAACAAAACTTTTCCAGCGTTGAAGTTCAGAACCGTGTATCTTCACAAGACTGCGTTCTTCTGAATTTTGTGATATAATTTTTTTTCTAATAAAAAATACTCTTGAACATCATAATTAAAACTTGTAACATCATGAAACGTAATAGTAATTACAGGAGGAAGGTGAACGGAATATCGGAGTAAGTGTACGGAGTTTTATGACTTTTATAAGTTGAACACAATGGCAGACTTTTCTATATTTCACAGATGTCTTGTCTTCAGCGTCGGAGAAAAGGCCGGACACCACGCTCCCAGAGCAAACAATGATGGGTCAAAACTTGAAGGACCTTGACATCGAAATCTGTCCCGACAAGCTTCATCTGTGTCCTGGAACAGCCGAATGCTGCGAAAAAGACGACGGAAAATGGGACTGCTGTCCCAAAGCTGCTGTTCCCATTGCAGGTATGTATATATCAATACATTAATATTAAAGAAAGTCCTGTATTTGAAAGAAGGTTGAAATAATAAGTGATAAATAGAAACTACTTACAGAAGGATAACTATTTTCCTTTTTTTACCACAGTATACATTGGATTATATTTTATATAAACTTTTTTTTTTTGCTTCTCAGTTGTTTTAAATTATTTAATAGTTAATTTGAGTTTTAGAAAATGACGATGTATCGAAATAGACGATTAGAAAATAAGATATATATACTATTCAGTTAAAAATTCTTGTTTTTTTTTTAAACAAAAAATTGAAACTCATTGTTTTTTTTTAATTTTTTGCTTCAAATATTTATTTGTTGAGCTATAGTAGTTACGTTATAAAAGTTTTAATGATAGCTAATATTTCAGTAGGCGCAATAATGATAACAAATACCTACTACAAATTACTACGATATGCGTGAAATAAGATGAAATAAAAATATAAAACGATAGTTAAAATAATAAAATAGGCACGCGTCTTTGAATGACACTAATTTTGAGAACATTCAACTTCAAGAAACGTTTCATTTATATTCTGGGGGTGTTAAATGCAGATTTTAGAAGATAGGAATATATAAGTAAGAAAAATACAAGGTGTCCCAAAAATAGCATTCTAACTCTGCACACCCAGATTCATCAATGAAAGTACACAAAAAAATTTCCAAATAACTGTACCTGTACCTGTACCTGTACACTCCATAGTTTACGAAATAGAAAGAGTAAATGATGGTGCATGACGGTTCAATATCGGGCTCTGGCGCATTTCTATGCACCAGTTCGTGATTGGCTGGATATGGCATACTCCAGCCTCTGAATTAGACAGGAAGGGAAGGGGGGGGGGTCCTGTTCTATGGCCGCCACAATATCCAGATCCTACGTGGTTGAACTTATCACTTGTGGGAAAATTTTAAGGAATTGGGTGTGCCGAGATGTAGCGATAACACAAAAGAGCTTAATTGCTGGTCTGCATGCTCCTTGTATTTCGATGGAAACCGCGTTGCTGCAAAGTGTGTGCAATAATTCATTCCACTGAGCACTAAAGTCTGCCTTGATATGTACAGTGGGCCCATTGAACATTTTCTTTTTTAAATATTGCTGATTATGTGTCCAATATAGGGACGTCTGAAGACTCTTTGAGGCCCTGAGCCCACAGAAATCTTTAGATTTTCTTGAGGCCCTGGGGCCACAGAAATCTCTAGATTTTCTTGAAGCGCTGGGCACCTATGCGAAATAGGCCTTAGCTGAGATCTTTAAATGTAAACAGTATATAGCATGCGTCGTTAAATACTCGTTCAGGCGGTAATTTGAAACAAATAAACATGCACAACTTACAATCTCAAAAACTTAGGTACAAACTGGCTCGACCGAAGGCCGCATTTCGAATAAATGAGTTAAGGGATTGCTTATGGTATTAGACCTAGGCCTCACATGGACAACGGTCATTACATACTAATACAGTCTTATCACTTTTATCAGTTGACATGCAGTTTAAAACTCTCTGTATTTCGGAGAATATGTACGGGAATAATATTTTACAATTAAAATTATCCGGATCATGAACTCATAAAGACACAGTTGAGAACAAAATGAGGCCCTGGGCTCGGGCTAAGTTGGATCATGCCTTAAGACATCCCTGGTCCAATACTGTGTTTTTTACTTTCCTCTGGTTGTGACGTCAGTTTTTGTTTTTCTTATTTTACTCGTAAACTATGGATCATTCACGCACAGTTCCACGGGCATTTTTTTTATGTTCTCCCATCAAAGAATCTAACTGTGCGGAGTTTGGGCGCTATTTCGGGGACACCCTGTACATACATTTCCCTTTCATCATCAACAAATTGTTAATATAATGGAATATTCAATAGGAGATTGCTGTCATCAATTGGGATTCATCTGGACCTGTTGCACGTCTCTAGTTCCCAAATGCCACTGGTGGGGATGCTGGTGGACATAGACGCAGTGATAGACTTTTTATTTATTATTTCCGATTTTAGGAAACTTCTAGATTAGATATCTTCATCACATTTTTGAAAACTTTTTGTAAAGTAAATTAGATTGTTATTATTCAATGTATAATTATCTAATAAATTGCTATGGATAATTATGCTGGCATTTATTCTTTTTTTCAAATCCATACATAGTAATACACCGAACTAATGCAGAAGTGGGAGTCAGTGAGAACGGCGGAAGTCAGGGTATAATTTCGCATACAAATACATATAAATTATTTTCAGTTGGGGCCAAAGATGAAAGAAAATAAGAATTTTTTTTGAAAGAATTTTATATAATACAAATACAAAATCGGTAGTAGAAAACAAAGAACGTAGAGTGTTAGCTAGAAAGCAAAGTTATTTGAGGGTAGAAAGTTTCATAAAATCTAACAAGCGGGCTCAAATAGTTTCTGTCCTCCAACAATGCTTAAAAGTTTTAATATTTCCTTTGTTGAAAAAATAAGCTCTTGGGTGTGGAATCCATATTTACTAAAATGTTAACCCTAAGGCCTTCTGCCAAATTTTCAACCACCCTTCGATCTGCTGATAGAACTGATTTTAAAGATTCAAGTTCTTAAATCTGTGTAGATGTACTACATATAACAGACACGATATTACAATTACACCATGTAATAACAAACACACACTCACTAGATAATAAATAAATAACATAAAATAAGGTTAAGCACACACACATCGATTTCACGCGATGCTTCCGAACATGTACATTAGCTAAAACAAGAATCGAGTTGTGTAGCTCTCAAACAAAAGACGAATAAATGGTGTTGGTTTATCGCCTAATTCCGGGTTCGTATAAGTCGAGGTATTAGTGTATTGAAAAATGCACTATTTAGACTCCTCATCTAAATATGTTGAAAAGTAATCCTCATCAAAATTTTTAGAATATTATATTTTTAGAATAAATATGCATAGAATAAACAAACTCCATGAAATATAATATCTGTGGGAATAATACAAACAAAAGTCTACTTAATTCTTTTTAAAAATGAGGAATTATGTAAATGTTAAATATACTTTAATGTTAATCCAAAATAACATATGATCTTAAATCTTAATTTAGACAATTGGTTTTGTTATCTAAGAACAATTTCATCATAAACAAATTAAGAACAATAAAGCGGAACGAAGTCAAAAAATTAAAAACAAAGATACTTTTAAAAGTAAACTAGCACTTTTTTTTTTTTAAAGCATTTGATAAATTTTTTCATAAATGATACACTTCCATGTCTCCTTTTTCTGCTTTAAACTCAAATTAAGAAAAACACCTTCAAATTGATTTTTGTTTGTTACTAAAAATTTTACAATTCTATGGAAACAAAAGATATAATTGTGTAATGTGTGTAATGGTAGCTGAATTTTATCTTTAAAAACCCCTAACATTATTTGCATTTCAATATCAATTAAGTTTCTAGAGCAGAATTATGCCAATGTCTCTAAAAATGTTAAAGCATTATGTTCTATTTTAATATTTGAAAT
>BMAO01033990.1:0-23601 GCA_019973975.1 Trichonephila clavata
GTGCAACGGATAGAGCGTTGGACTTATAATCCAAAGGTCGTGGGTTCGAATCTCTCTGTGGATGGCCTAACTTTTGAGAATGTGGATTCCTTTTTTACTGTACTAATTTATTAGAATCATATAAAATAGAATAAATGAATAAATAGTAATAAATAAACAAAAAATAGTCTAACACCATATATAGAAGGAAAAATGGAAAATTGCAAAAAAAAATCGCTTTCTATTTTGTTATTTAATATTGTGATTCTGTCATTGCATTTTTTTAAAAACAATTTAATAAAAAGTAACTAAAGTAAAATTTCTTTGTTGACCTAAGTAGAAATTGACTTCACAGTTTTTTTTATATATTATTTGTTTTTATTTAGAATTGATGCAAATTGAGTAATCAAAGTTTAAGTAAATTTGATAGTATTTTGTGGGTTTTTAAATTTATTTAGTGATAAAAGTTGTTTTGTTATGCTGTTATACACACATTTTTATTGTTTCAAAAACTTTGTTAAAATGTGCTTATTTTCAGAAAATTCGTGTTATATTTTGGTTGAGATAAGTCTTATGCTATTATAATATTTCTGAAAAAACATTGCTGGTCTTTAATTAAAATTTAACTTTCAAATTAATTTTGTGTAGTTAAATTATAAATCTTACAATTTGCTATAATTTCAGCTATTCGCGTTGCTTGCGAATATTACAATTTTGTCATAAAATAAATACAACAGAAAGTAATATTAACGCATTAAACATCCACATATAAATTATTTACACTATTTTAAGATGAAACAATAATTACACAAGAAGATAAAACATAAATTACACAAAATACGCTCTCTCTATATAAAAGTTTTTCGTGATGCTATAATAAATTTATTTATACATCACAGATAGTAAAAGGCAAGAATGAATTTGGCGAAATTAAATTTGGGAACTAAATTGAAGTACAAATTAAATGTGAGGACTTGAAATTTATTGTTTTACTGGTTACAATACATTGAAGGGAAAAAATAGAACCATGTAATACGTGAAAAAAACAGCTTTACTATTTTAGCGCAATGAGTATGAACAGGTATTTTGTACAATGGGGAAACAGGGGGGGGGACTTAATTAACCCCTTAATTTTATAATATTTATTTTTGTTGAATTAATGCTCTCTTCTCTTATGGGATCACAAGCGTTATTCTACGGTAGGGTAAGTAGAATAAGTCAAATGGATTCGCAAGCAGATTATCTGGATAAGAAATAAACATATCGTATCAGTCATCGTTTAACTTTCACACCAGTTATAAAAATCTTTATTGCGAATGAGAATTCTGGGGACTAAATACAGTTTATCTTGATTGTTTCTTCTTTCAAATATTACTCTAGAATTTTGAAAAAAAGGATTTTTTTAAATTATCGACTGTTTATGTGTGTGAATGTTTATTCAAACAAACATCGTCTTTCAAGAAAACTAGTAATAACATATATTGTATACATATGTATACAACATATTGTATACATATTGTATTAGTAATAAGATATTGTACACTTTGTATACAAAGTAATCGGCACATTTGCCGCGTGAAAAATCGGTCCAAATCATCATTTCATTTTGGGCAATCTTTCACACAAATAAGTTTTTTGTTCTAAGCGAGTCAAGCATTTTGATTATTTGAATAAAAGACCTGAACACATTTTCTCTCGAATAAAAACTCGGTTGTTTGAATTGGGCAAAATCCTCAAACAGTTTTTTCTCCTTTTCTCTAGAGACTTTTAAAAATCTCTTAATTCGACTTATTTCTCAGCGTTGCATATTTTCAACAATTCTAAATGGATTATTTAAATAACTAATAAGATATCTTGCAGCTATTTTATATTAATTAATTTCTGAAACAATGCAAAGAGTAAGAGAGAATAAATAAAATAAATATTCGTAAAACTTTTAAAAGGGGAGAAAACAGATTACGTGTCAGACTATTTTTTACTGCTACAAGACTTTGAATACATAAAAAGAAGAACAATACATAATTTTTTTAATGAATTTTTCATTTTATATATCCCCCAGAGCTTAAAAATATGTCTCATTAAACATATTTCATATTGAGTTTCATCACTGGGGCCAGCAACTCAAAATTGCAAGATCTCAAGTACGACTATTATATCGAGCAGCGTTTCTCAAACTGTAGCCCCCCCCCCCGCTCTAGGGGGCGTGTTAACCCTATGTGGAGACCACGAGTATATCGAAAAGTCGAAAACAAAGGATTATCCAATAAAAATTATTTATTTACGGAAGGGAAGCAAAACAAAATACATTCTGATATAATAAAAAATAAAATACACATTTACACTGATATAATACAGTAATAAATGCATCAGTACTGCACAATGTATTTCGTTATTAATTTAACAGTACTAAATTCAGATTAATTTTAATAATTACCAATGATCCTATGCATGTTAAAAATTATGTACACAATTTAATACATATTTTCATAATTTGTACGGTTTATAATTAAAGTCGTATTGTAGCATGTGTCAAAGTATAGTATTATTGTATTTAATACATTGTTATTGTACGGAATAGGAGCGCGATGAAAATTATAACTGAAAATTATGTCGCAAGTATTGAAAGTTTAAGAAGCACTGATATAAGGGGATTCATAAAGAAGTATACAGTTTATTTTGCAATGTAAATCAAGAACGATCAGGGGCGTAGCTATCACTGTATCAGCCGTATCAATGAAACGGGGCCCCGACATATGTGAGGAAAAATTGTTAATATACGAGGGCATTTCGAAAAGTAAAGATACACCATACGCCAGAGGAAAAGAAGTTTTGGCGAGCAGGTCGGCAACACAGATGTTAACCTTGAACCGTTAGCTTTCTCCTCGCAGTCGTTCGGCATTTCAACGTTGAGCTATCGCGAAATCCGCTCTTAAAACTAAACCTTAAACATGCATTTATTGCTAACTATTACAATAATTCTGAAAGCACACTGACATTATCATTTAATTTCCATCACTAAACCATATATCCAGCATAAAAATCATTCACTTCTAAGCATCAAGTCATCCCAGCCAATCAGAGAGCTCCAAAAGTCTACGAACCTTGGAAGCATACTCACCCGACCACAACAACGGAAACCACTCCGGAGCAAACGCGAACATCACCAGCGTGAGTAGCTGTAACCCCATTGGGCGAGCAGACCCTCTCGCAATGCTGCCATTGGCCTAGAGAAAGTCAGGATAATTTACTAGCATTCTGATCCCATTTATGCAAGCCAGCCAGAATTCTAATACGTTGTTATGCATTTATTTAAATTTCTTCTCAATTTTCTTGTTCTATTAAAATTCTCATGTATTTTAAAAGTCTCATACCTTTAAACCAAACATGGGCAAGTTAATCAAAGTCAAGCTGTATCACCAAAGATAGGAGATAAAAGCCCTGATGGGCTAGGCGCTCCAAAAACAAAACTCCGCTACGATGCTAGTTGGAGTAGGTCGTGTTTAAAATGGCTGCGCCGATTTAGAATCCCGCCAAATGCAAAGTGCGCTCCGTCATACATTTTCTTCATGCAAAAGGTCAGCGACCAGCGGATATTCACAAAGAAATTGTTTATGTTTATGGGAACATTATGAATCGACAAAATGTAACGAAATGGTGTCGTCATTTCTCTGAAAGTAGGACCGATGTTCATGACGAACAAAGAACAGGTCGGCCATCTGTGATCTCTAATGCCCTTCTTCAGAGAACGGAGGAAGCAATTCGTGCTAATAGACGTCTCAAATTGAAAGAATTGCATCAGATCATACCGGAAGTATCAATGACATCTCATTATGAAGTTGTGACTGTCAAGTTAGGGTACAGAAAATTGTGTGCGCGCTGGGTTCCAAAAATGTTAACGGAAGAGCACAAAAAGAAAAGGATGGGCTTTGCACTCGACATTCTCACACACTATGCAGAAGCAGGTGATGAGTTCCTTGATCACATTGTAACAGGTGACGAGACGTGGGTTTATCACCATACACCTGAATCCAAGCAACAATCAATGCAATGGCACCATTTGAATTCGCCAAAAGCAAAGAAATGCAAAACTCCGATTTTAGCGAAAACAATCATGACTTCTGTTTTTTTGGGACAGACAAGGCATTCTTCTGTTGGAATTTATGCCTCCCGGAACGACAATTAATGATGCTGCATATTGCTAGACTTTGAAACGTCTTCGAAGAGCAATTCAAAACAAACGTTGGGGAATGCTAACAAATGGAGTCCGCTTGTTTCATGACAACGCTCGGTCTCACACAGAGCTCGTAACCAAAGCACTACTCAAAGAATTCAAATGGGAAGTATTGGACCATCCGCCATACAGCCCGACCTTGCACCCAGCGACTTCCATTTATTCCGTTACCTGAAGTCACATCTTGGTGGAAAATCATTCCACGACGATGATGAGGAGATCAAAGATGAAGTTGAAATATGGTTTCGACAACAGGCGGCAACTTTCTATGACTGTGGGATATAAAATCTTGTGCACCGACTTAACAAATGTTTGGTTAACGGGGGTGATTATGTCGAAAAACAATAAATAATCCAGTTTAAAAGATGTAACTGACATTTTCTAAGTAAATGTTTCTTTTAAGGAATGCGAGCCATTGTATCTTTACTTTTCGAAATGCCCTCGTATTAAGAAGCCTCAAAAAGGGTGTACAAGAAATTTTAATACGGGGGCCCCTTCAGGGGCATTAATGATTAATGTAACATTAAAGATTAATATAACATTAATGATTAATGTAACATTAAAGATTAATATAACATTAATGATTAATGTAACATTAAAGATTAATATAACATTAATGCTTAATGTAACATTAAAGATTAATATAACATTAATGATTAATGTAACATTAATGATTTCAATTCTGTTTGATGAAATAAAACGCTTGACAAACGTAATTAAATGTAGAATTCAATTTACGAGTGTTGCATATTTTTCAATTTTGATTTATTTATGTATCTTCTGTCTTATTTATCTTCGTTCACAACATTCCATTTAAAAATTTAACAAGGCACATCTCCCTGATAGTACGTACTTGATAAATACATTTTTTAAAAGCTATAGCTCAGGGGTCGGCAACCTTTTAGCTGTGGCGTGCCAAGCCAATCTACCAATATGATTCAGCGTACCACACAGGAGGACATTTGTGAAACAATTCCATTCCTGTGATAATACATGCAGAGTTAGGGAATAGATGTCAATAATATAGATTTATAGTTTTAAAATATATTAATTTTGCATCATTTAAAGATCTTTCTGAACATAAACATAAGCAGCAGAAAATACAGCTATTTCTTCACCAAAAATTTAAATTGTACATTTATTGTGTATTTTTAAACATTCTTATTAAAATAAGAAAAAGAAAACTTAAAATATAAGTATTCCCTTTCATTATAGTAATATAAAAAGATAGATAAATCTTTTACTGCGGATCTAGTGCTCTACTTCCATATCGCAAAATCAGGAGTATTATTTGTGATTTTAAATTTGACACGATTCCGAGCATTCAGTTGTTAAACAATTTCTTTGCAGATTCGAAATATTCTTCATACGAGAAAAAAATTATTTTACTTAGATGTGTGTAGAATCAAAAACGCGGGCAAAAGAGCTTTTACATGCGAAAAATTTTCTCTTCTTTTAATTTTTAAAATTTTTTTAAATCTCTCCGAAAATGACATTCAATAATCTACAAAATAGCTCTGTAAATTTATCCAAGTTATCTTTCAGATTTTTTCGTAGTTCCGTAATGTACCTAATTTGGAAGATGCTTGCCGAAAAAGGTCCATTACAAATTTATAAACTTCCATCCATTCAAAAATTGACAAATTTCTAGAATAGTGTAGAGTGCCACTGAAAATTGTACCGCGTGCCACATGTGGCACGCGTGCCATAGGTTGCTGACCTCTGCCTGTTGATTCTTTTTTTAAATTTAACTTTAATTTTATTTATCAATTACGCTTCTGAATGCATAGTCAAGTTATATACCACGTCTCTCTTGTTAGTAAAATGCATATAAATCCTTAAACAGATAATAATAACATACCTGACATGCTTAACTAGTATTAGAGTTCAGGTCAAAATTAAAAACAATTACATAAGTGTTTAGTTAATAAAAGGACTAATTTCACCACCTTACTTTCAGACATTCAGAAGAAATCTTAAAATTGCAGCAAATATTATTTTATTCAGATTATATACAAAACTACCTTATTTTTTCAAATTGTAGGAACTTTTTTATTTGTTCATAAGTAAAATAATTCAACAAGAAATGATACATTCTCTACAAAACACTTGTTTTGAATCACTTGATATTTGACGTCAATGCTGTTTAGAAGGGAAGAGAATGTATTTCAGTTATTTTCTATATGATAGAAATAGTAGATAAAAAAATTATATTTATATCAGATTTGAAATAAAAATAACTCTCCATTGTCTTCCCTTACTAACATCTCTCACTTATTTCTATATTTTCCAAGTTACTGACGCGTGTAAACATAGAAAAAAAACACATTAAACTTTCTCAAGAACTAGGAACAGAATATTTTAATGCAAACAGGATGTCCAAATACAGTGGTATGTTTACAGGGGTGTAAAAGCAATAGATCCTCCCACAAGGCTCATTTACTATATCGTTTTTCTAAGCTCCTTTGCCTTTCGTTAAACTACCGGTTCACTGGAAGTCAACCGATTCGTCGGTCACTATCTCAGACTAAATATAAACAATTCGTGAATTAAACACGAGTAAAAGCAGACTTTCAGATGAGGTTTAGAAAGAAAAAAAAATACTGTGCGATCGGCTTGTTTTTGAAGTGGCCGCTGTAATTATAGTTTTATTTAATGAAATTTTTGGGTCAGTAAGTTTTGGTTTCTTGAGTCTGTACTTTAACCGGAAATGCTTTGTTCTTTTACTACATTTGTTTTATAGATGTTAGTTGTGTGATTGAAGTGAAGAAAGAAAAGTTCCACCATTCAGACTGAATACTGGTTTAAGGTATCCGACTACTTACGACAACTTTTTTTTTTTAACAAAATGGAGATGTAGGGATTTTTTTTTTTTTTTTTTGTGGTTTTTAGATTTGTTTAGTACATTTTAAGACAAATATGCTAAAATTAAGGAGAGAAAAAGAAATTATTATTACTAAAATGGGAAAAAATGGGTAAAAATTTACAAAAAATAACATAAACGGGGCCCATTCTGTACCGAAAGTTTATGAACAAATTTTCAATTTTTCAATTCTGATGTGTTGCTATGTTATTCGTTTTTGAAATGACCTACAGGGTAAGAGATATTTTATTTTTACAAAAACCAGAGCACTTTATCTTAGTTATTACATGAAATTGCTTTTAATAACAGTGATTATATTCACATAAAGGACTGTAAATTTTGCAATAAAACAGTGATTGATAAATCTGAAGGTTAAAACACTTCTACTATTATACAAACCATGCACAAAAAAATTTTAGATAATAATTTTCAAAACTTTTTAGCAATCGTTGTCTCCGTTTGAGCATTTTTTAAAAAAAAACACACGTTTCGATTAAAACGCGTTTTAAAATATGAAATCTTGCTTAAAGTAATGGCATTTGTTTATACTAAAACCACTTGTAGTTTTTGCTCTAGTGAACGGAAAATAATAGACTTGGTATTTTTATAAAGCTAATAAGATGGCTTATAAAATCAAGTCATAATAAAATGTTTCAGCTTTTGGCAAAATTTGCAATTTTAAGGTAGTCGGATACCTTAATTCACGGGGGAAAAAAGCAATGGAATTAAATTAAATTCGGTACATATATGTAATTCGAAAAAAAATTTAACTTTGGATTTGCTATTATTCTTATTTATTTCTATGTATACGTAATGTTTTGATGAGAAACGCAAAATGTGCAAAAATTAAAACTCTTAACTTTTAATTAACTTTTTGGAATTATAAAATACAAAGTATGAAAGGGGTTTTTTTTTTAAAAAAAATAAAACCAAAAAGCTGAAAAAACATGTGAATTAGTTTTGTCAGCAACCTTTCTTTAAAGATGTTACATGAAAACTGAAAGAATATTCTTCGATAAGTTGATTAACTCACCGAAGACTACGCTCACCATGCATGGATTTAGAGGAAACTGATAAGACACAAATATATAATGTTTCAAAACATTCATAGTGGGAAGAAGAATGGATGAGGCAGTAAGTGTTTACAGTGGTACCTCGACATACGAGTCCCCCAACATACGAGTTTTTCGAGATACGAGCCGGCGACCGAGTGATTTTTTGCTTTGAGTTACGAGCGAAATTCGAGATACGAGTTCGGTTTATCAGGTCGGCCGGTAGTAGCACGCGACCGCGCGCAATGCGGTCGCGCCCATCACGGTCAGTGAATCAGTTAGCAGCGTGCTTCCGCTGTGATAAGTTGTGTAGTTGTGTTCGCGTTTTGTGTTGCGTTTACATTTACATTTACAGTTGTAGTTCATTTATTTTTATAACCATGGATCGGAAGAAAGTTTGTGAAAAGTCAAGTACTAAGAAAAAGATGATGAGTATTGAATTAAAACATGAAATTATAGAAAAACATGAGTAAGGTGTTCGAGTTGTTAGTTTCGAGGAGTCAGAGGAGGAGGTTATTTCTACAAGTGAGATAAAGATCTTAGGAATGTGGGAGAGAGTTTCACAGTTCGTGGAAAAGAAACACACAGAAAAAGTTGCAGCAGGTCGTACATCTGATGTTTTTAATGACACTTGCCTAACTCATTTCCGGAACATTCTGAGAGGGAGGAAGAAACAAACCTCCTTGGACATGTTTTTTTCTAAACGGCCTACAGGTGAAAGCGAGAAAAATGTAGCGAAAAAGGCAAAGACCAATGAGGATATCTAATTTATTTCTTTACATTCTCTTTTTTGTTTTTGTACAATAAATATTTGTCATTTATCAATACGTTTTTATTATTCAAAACCACGTAACAAAAATAACTAGGGTGACATTTTGGGGGTTGGAAAGGATTAATGGTAGTTCAATTGTTTTTTGTATGGGGAAATTTGCTTCGAGATACGAGTAATTCAAGATACGAGCAAGGTTGCGGAACGAATTAAACTCGTATGTCGAGGTACCACTGTATTTATGTCATTTTTTTAAAGCAACACGAGAGGGGGGGGGGCTATTGACGATGGAACTCATAATTTTGAACCTCGGTGAAGTGACGGGGACGACATCTGAGCTGACACTTCCCTCACCAAAATTCTACAACACGCCAACGAGAGGACTTTGAGCCTCGACATATTTAACTTGTTCAAGATTTTGGAAATTTTTTTACTTGAAATAGGTCTTCAAGCTACTATAAAAATTACCAAAATTCTTTAGTAAGATTATTTATTTGAAAATAAAAGCGTGTTAAAAATGTTGAGCAGCCAGAATAAAATTGTTATCGAAGCAAAAAAATTGTCCAGTTTAGTGTGCACCCTATAATATTATTTTTAGACTCGTTTTTATTTTTTTCAAATTACGTTTCTGGAAATAAAATCTTGTAATTTTTCATCATTCAAACTTTCTAGTGTATTTGGGAAATCGTATCTTTATTTCAAATTTAGTTTGAATTCAGTATCAGTCTTACAAGGAGAGTGTAAGGTCTTGGGGTCCGGATTTAGTTCATATTTTGTAGGATGGTAGAGATTTAGTTTCCCTGTTGGTGAAGATATATGGTTATAGCTGCCACTACTCAATAATTTTATAGATATTTGCAATTGAAGAAGAAATTCACTCGTTAAATTCAGTACAACATTACTGCACTAATTCGAAGCACGAAATGCTTTTCGAAATTATGTTCCATTTGCTTTTATGACAAGTTTCACCATTGTACAGACGATAAGGGGTAAGAAGCTAGTCGTATTATGATACTAATTCTGTTAATCTGATAAAGGTTTTATTTATTGTTTCCTTTTACAATTTATTGTTTTCAGGTACGGTTGTTGTTGTCGTGTCCTTCTTGCGAAATGCTTTTATTGTTTTGTAATAAATATTATTCTGTACTGATACGAATGATAATGACAAATAAAACTCTTATAAGGTTTCCAATCATTGAAGACATTTCATTTCCAATTTATTTAAACTGCATTATGTATATTTATATGTCAAAATAGACCTCAAGTAAAAAAAAAAAAAAGAACGTGGAAAGCCACGCGATAGAAGTGAAACTTCATTGGCGACGTTGGCCGTAAATGCAGGAATAAATCTAATTATATTAAACTGCTGAGATAACTTTAATCAAATAAAATTCGTACTTCCTTTATTTGTATGAAAATATTTTTATTCAATTTTCTGCATCATCATTTTCCAAGAAAGACACAATAGGTGTGTGGTAACTGAAGTAGGATATAAAAATCCTCGATTGTAGTCAATCAAGAAAATGTGAGAAAACTGCATTAATTCGTGGTTCCGTATATTATTTTTCCTTCTCTAGAATCAGTATTCATTGTCAAATACAGTGTCCGTTTCAAGAATTCAATGAGTGGCTTTGCTTCTTCTGAAGCAAAATTAACATTAAAGTCTCCAGTTAAGGTAATCGGCTTTTAATCATCATCGTATCCAATGATTTCAGCAGTCTCTGATGTGTGCAGCACTTTCGATGGATAAAGATGATAAAAGATGATTTTTATGGATAAAGATGATAAAAGCTGCGACAGAACTGCCTGGTGATATATAGACGTTCGCCTGGACTTGCTGCTAGTTTTTCTTTTTTTTTCTTCTTTCATGAATCTCTTTTCCTCTTTTTGTATTTGTTCCAGGCATTCTGACCAGAATTAATTTTCATTCAATCGAAATAAAAATTAATAGTATAAACTTAATGCATCACTCACAGAAGTCACTGTGTTTGCTTACAAGACGCTATCCGTAGCGATTCTGGCGCGAACGTTAGTGACATATACACAATGCCCCAGACACTCCCGTAACGGGAAGAGCGATATAATGGTAATATTTTGGGTGCGTTTATTCGTTGAAAACGGCACGTTTATTACATAAAAACTACGAAAATACGCCACGCGAGTTATTTACGAGAGTAGCCCTTAATGTCACCACCTAAGCGCCTTTCGTCCATAGTAGCAAGATATTCTTTTGATGCACAAGTTCAACTTTTTCACGGATATGACGCAGGTCACATGGTGTGACTTGCGTCAGATCCGTCCCCCCTACCCCTGCTCTCTTTTCCTCCAGCTCGCTATCTCCTCACCATGATACCATGACGTTTCGGGGAGGGGGATGAGGGGAATCACTACTTCCGTTAGCTTTTTCACTGTTATGCAAAACTGGATAAATTTCCAATTCATTCCCGTCCGCAAAGAAGTTTCACTTCAGTAAAACTCTCATTAGGTTTTTCTAATCATTAAAGACATTTAATTTCCAAAAAATTTAAAATGTATTATGTATTTTTATATGTAAAAATAGACCTAAAGTAAAACAAGATATCAATCATTGGCATGGACAATTCATTTTAGCGCGTTTTTCGCATGTTGTATTTTACAATAATGCAACTAATAAACTTTTTACTAACAGAAAGTAGTACTATACTTAAAATTTTTTTTTAAATTAAAAAAAAAAATTTTTTAATTTTAAAAATAAATTTTTTGAAAAAATTATTAAATTTTAATATGATTCGGCTCATCTAGGGCACAAATACGACCAAATGCCAAAAACCCGAGCTCAATCGGTTAATTATTGGCTGAGAAAAAGGTACGACAAAATATGGAAAGAAGACGAAGACGAAATTTGCGTCCTAATAGCGATTTTTTTACACTACGTGAAAAACGATGTAAAAAAAAGTATTCACCCTCCACGGACACGGCTCCTAAAGACGAGGAACACCGATCCGTTGCTGCTACGCTAAACCTATTACGTGTAATCGTTTGCTACATAACTGAAACTTCTTTATCGGTATTTTGAAATCTTCTTTTGTTAGCACGTTATTTATATTCTATATTTTTTTTAAAAAATATACATAGACCTTAATATTACAGGGGAAGGAGAATGCCCTTTTGTTACTTTTTGCTTGCATTCATTAATTCGAAATTATTTTTCTCACTTTCAACACGTATATCATTATTTTCCTTAAAATTTCAAGAGGATGTATATAATTTATTAAAAACATGAATTTCTTTTTATATAAAGGTATCTAAAAATTCAAATGTACCAGGGAAAGTTAAAACATAGTTTTTTGAAAATTCCCAAGTTATCTGAATATTTTAAGTAATTGTACAAGAATATTATTTAAAATAAATTCAATTAAAATTTGGAGAAAAAAAGAATAACACTGTACGTTTAAACATAATTTCTATACCATACATAAATAATGCTCTTTTAAATGTACTTTATAAATGTCTCGTAAAAAAAATCAGAGGCAGGTGTATTTATACTTTAATGTTGTACACGAATATTATTTAAAATAAATTCAATTAAAAATTGGGGGGGGGGGGAAGAATAACACTGTACGTTTAAACATATTTTCTGTACCATACACAAATAATGCTCTTTTAAATATATACTTTATAAATGTCTCGTAAAAAAAACAGAGCCAGGTGTATTTATACTTTATACACATTCGATGTTCCATCGGTTTTTTTAATTAACTCGTTATGAAGTAGAACACAACTAAAATCTTCTCGAAAATTAATATTTTTTATTTTCAATAAAGGAGATCATTATTTTTAAAGCTTCTTTCAGGATATTTTTAATTTTTTTTTTTTATCTTTTGTTAACTAGAACAAATAAATTCCAACGCAATTGTACCGAAAAAATAATTAGATTTATGAAATGTGCAAAAACTGCAGGCTCTTAGAATATTTGATTTTGTGATTTCTAATTATTTATACTTCAGAAATGGAGACTGTTTTTACTGTTGAAAAAACAGAATGCACTGTTTTGTGCTTAATTTTTTTTTTTTTTAAAATTCTTACCTATATAAAACTGTTTTCGTGATTTTTTAATAAAGTATACTTTAAAATGTGCATTGTTTTGTTAAATTGTGTTATGTATACAGTTATATATGTAGTGACAATTTTCAAATTTAATAATTTTCTAATGGTATTCATGTTTTTTAAGCAAGGAAATCCCCATAGATGTTTTAATCACAGTAAAAATATATTATTAATTGTACAAAACAGAAGATGTATTGAATAGATTACGAAATCTTGGATTTACATCAAATAAAATCCCAACACCAACGTCATCCAACAGATATTTTATTATCCAAGCACTGTTTCATTAAAATGCAGATCAGTATAAACCCCAAGTACAAAATTCCATCTATAGTAATTATTCTTTTACACATATTCCAATTAAACTAAGTTATAAGAACAGTTACCAGTGAAACATTATAGCAAACGATTTATATATTCAAAAATATCTAGCATTATAATTAAACAATTATAACTACCAAACGAAAAAAAAATATCAAATTTATTCGCAGAAGATATTTTAAAATTAAATGTAAATAAAAATGAACAAATGAAATATTCTAAATAATTTTTTCTGAAATTTATGAAAAAATTTTTTTTATAAAATTTTAAAAATAATTTACGACTTTTTTGAGAAACAAGTAAACCACATGCAGCCTTAATGAGACTTTTTCTCTCATATCCATCATATTATAAACACAAATGTAGCTATTATTTCTAGTTTGATTCATCCATAAAATTTATGCACCAATAAAAATTCTTTTTCAAAAAAAAAAAAAAAAAAAAAAAAAATGAAGGCACTAAGAAAAAAAATGAAAATTCAAGTATTTGAATATTGAAAGTGATTTAAAAGTTTTTTTGTTTTGCTTTTTGTGCGCAAAAGTTTAAAAAAAAATGTCTTCTCTGAAGTTCTCGGCTCGCTTTTGTGTATTTTTAGGAGGAAATACAGTGACCCACAGAAGAGTTCTTACATTTTCAATTTTGTATAAAATTTAATGCTTTCGACTAATAAAAATCAATATATCAGAATTGTAAAATGTTTATTGATATCAGCAGTTTGTTCTTAATGGAATAATTTATAACTAATTTTTAAAACATTACATAACTATTATTTAAAAAAGTTAATATACTTATACTTACTTCACTGTTCCAACTAGATGCTTGGGATTAAGTTTCAGAAACTTCAACAGTGAAAGCAAATTGGTTGGGATGAGAGAAAATTCATTTTTGGTTCCAACGGGTGTATAATAGTTTGTAGAAGGAAAAAAAAATGAGGAACTAATCCCAAGAATTTAGTTAGAACAAGAATACACGTCCACCTCCATGCGGAAGCATGGAAGTGGAGGTGTTCTTCCGTATGTGTGTAAATCAGCTTCAGGGTTAGATAATTTGGTATTTTTCTAAGGTATTGTGTACTTTATAAACTGCATTTAAATATTTTAATTTAAAAAAATTAAAAATTGGGTTGATAATTTAAAAATTATCCACCTAAAATTTGGATATTGAAGGTGATTTCATTTTTTAACAAGATGATGACACCAAGCGCATTGCTCTCAATTTTGCCGCTATAACTGTCCCAAATTCTGAAGAAACCTCCTAAATCCCCTGTTTTAAGCCTAGTAAAATATATTTCATCAGAAATAGATTTTAAAAAAAGAATACATTATATATTTAAAAAAATGTGAAGTAAAAGCAATAATCACAGAAGAATGGAAGAACATCGTTGCAGAAATTACAAAAAACTGATGAAATCTATACCAAGACGTTTAAAAGTTGTTTTGGACGCTAAAATAAATCCTACTAAGTATCAAATTAAGAAAAAATACGATATTTAAAGCTATGTGAGAAGCTTTTTTTGAAGTGAACAAACATTTTTGTGACGTAATTTTTTAGTAGTTTTAGATTTTTAAAATAATAGTTATATTATGTTTTATAAAAATTGATTACATTATTCCATTAAAAATAATTCTGATATATTAACTTTTATCAGATGAAAACATTAAAATTTATAGTGATCCACTGTAAATGTTTTGCAGGAAATGGCAAATTGAAACATTGTTCTTTTTTTTCCTTCTTGTAATAAAACTATTACTGATTGGCATGAAATATTTGAAATTGTTTGAAAACTAATTATTCATAAAAAAATATTCGAATGTAAAAAAATTCCGTGAATCAGTGAACAAATGGGAGAGTGAAAAACAGTACAAAACAAAAATCTTAAAATGCAACGCGAAATGTTCTTTTTTCCTTGAGAATATTAGGGATCATAATTAATCCGGGTGAAGTCAGTTACTGTGAGTGGGGAAGGCAGATATTCCTTGCGCTAACTGAAGGGCGTTGCTAAGCGACAGGATCTTAAGCAATGCGAGGCAGTAAAGCGGATTTGATAAATTGATTGATATTTTAATCTGACCATCCAGTCAAATAACTCTTTCTTTCTTCCTGCGGTGAACAATGTTTTGGCTAGGGGTAAAAATAAAGAGAAGAAACTACACAATAAGAGTCTAATAGAGAAGTACAATGCGCTTGCAAATTATTACTGTTAAAAATGAGAAATATTTCATTGTATTTCTCAATTAGAAAATCTCCATACAGTGACATTCTCTTAATTGTTACTTGTACATTGTAACTGGTAAGTAAAACATCAAGTTTTAGTATTGTTTTATATCAGTGATTCTCAACCTTTTTTTCAATTTCTACTGTTAGCTCTCACTCTCTCTATATGTATTTACATATGTATTTATATCTTGTTCAAATTGTTTCTATTCATCCAATCAAGTCCAAATAAATTCTTTTAAACTTGTAGTGGCTGACACTTGATGTTAATATAGTTTTTTCAAATATTAATTCATTAATTACCGGTTAATTAATAAAATTTAATTAATTACGGTTTTCGACGCCAACTTAGATTTATCTTTATTATTGTAACAATGTAACTGTTAAAACAATGACAAAAGTTGGCGTCGAAAACTGGTTTTTCAGCCAAACCGGGTGTGCATTGTTACAACAATGCAGACAAATCGAGCTCTTTTTTCAATTCCTTCTATAATAGTTCGCTCTCTCCCTTTCTGTTTTTATATATAAATATATTTATTTATGGGAAAATATATCTTGTTTTCAAATTTTCAATCGTTAATAAAATATTTTCTATTCATCCATTCAACGTAAAAATTTATTAAAATTTTTTTTTATATTACTTGTTTTTTTGCTGTTGTTGCGGTACACTTTTTGTACAGTGTGTCATACTAATCGAAATTTTGCTTCTATTTTCCCTCTCGAGACAAAATTAAGATACCTGAAAGCCTCCTTATTCATAAATTTGATAACACAAAGCATTAAGTTATTTTGTTAAAAGCTACAATCTGGATTTGCTAAATTATAGTTTTACTCCTTTAACTAAATTAGGGGTAATTTTGTTTTTATTTTTAGGGAAATTGTAGGTAGCCAAATTCAACAGTTTTGAATGAATGATTATAAGCGGTGCACTCTATACAACGTACTCCATTATTTTAAGCCATACTAAAGTAACGAGAACGGTACATGAGTTGGCACCAAACTTCCACTCCAAGCCAACGAGAATACATTGAGCCAAGACAGTTTTAACGTACATCACCTCACTGTGGCAGCAGAACTCGACACTGTGACTCGACAATAACGACTATGAATTCGTAACATTGACCACTGGTCACCGCAGCCATACTATTTGAATGAAATTTTTGCTTTTCTGTAATTTGTTTCAAATGAACTTTTAATTATGGGAGGTATTTTTTATATGAGCCGTTCTCTTTGAAAGTGGTGTAAGTCCATTTAATATTACTCATGGAGATATTTACCACTTTCAAAAAACAGTAACACCTCAATTTACGCGAATTCGGAGTTACGCGATTTTCAAACCTCGTCGATTCGTCTTTTGTTTGAGCACTACACAACTCGATTATTCACTCCCAGCTTCTTGTTTAGCTTTTGTTCAAACCTCGGACTTATCGTGCGGAATTGACGTTTAGTCATAATAATTTATTTTGTGTCATTTATTTCGTATCTACGGAGAGTGTATTTGTTATTACATGTTATAATTCTTATATCGTGTTTGTTATATCTACTCGGATTTGAGAGACGGCTATGCATCCAAATGAAGTAGAATCCTTAGGTCTAGAAACGAAGTCCTTAGACCCAATTCAAATAGAAGATCGAATGACAGTGTGCTGGGAATTTGACAGAAGACTTCAGTTTAATTGAAAAAAAGGTTAAAATTTTTAGAAAATACTAGCTGGTATACCCTTTCTTCGCACGGGAGAGTTGAAAAATTAAACAATACAGATTGAAGGATAAAGAAGTTTTTAATGAGTTAATTTTACGTGAATTGCAAATTAAACAAACAAAAAGCATTTTACATATCTCATCTGAACAAAAAAAACCCAAAAAAACACACATTTGTTAAATTTTAAGCTTATAGATATTGTTAAGTGAAGGATGGAAACATCTCAACACCTAACGGGTGAAAACGCTTTTGACGCGGTACCGGCCGCACCCTGTTTTTGGGGTGTAACTGTTTGTGTACAGTGTGTGGGTGAAAAACAAAGAGCTTTAGCAGTTCATTTGTGTTGTGTTTTCTTGAGTCGTGTCAATTCATTTAGAGACACAGCTAATCGACCACTTTTAGTGCTAACATTTAGTGGTCCGTCGAGCCGGAGTAGAATTAGTTGTGCATTTGTGAAGTACAAATAATTTCATATGAGAAATAAGTGTTATTTCTGTGTTAGAAAGTGAAGTACTGACTGTGTGGAATATTTGTGTTATATCCGCGTACGTGAATTGGAAAGTGAGGTTCTTCATCTGGATTGTGCTTTGCAATGCGTCGGTTATATTTGCATTAGTTGTGAATTATTTTCAAGTGAAGACATCGAAGCGGTAAGTGATTTTTGTGATAGTGATACTTTTTGTGTGACATTTTAAAAATGAGTCAAGGCGAGAGAGAGAATTTACTAAAGAAAAAGAAAATTTTAAAAACGCAACTAGCTAAGTTTAAAGGAAAAATTAATTGGGAAAATTTAGATTCTACTGCATGTCATTTGTTTATTGTAAAATATGAACTATTTAATAACGAGTTAAAAAGCATATTTGATGAATTGTTTAATGTGTGTGAAGAAACAGATATCGACACATTCGTTGAGGAAAAATTAAATATTCAGGAAAGTATTGATGATGTTATACTTAAATTAAAAAGAGAAAAGGAAAAATTGAGCTCTCACTCAAATTCAGATGTAAGAACAGAAAGATTTTCATTAGAAACTGTTAAGCTTCCTAAATTAACCTTGCCAACAAACAGAGTATCTGAAATTCAATCAATTTTGCCAGAAGAAAATTAGTTTCACGTTCATGGAAAGGAAAATCCTGCAGATTGTGCTTCACGAGGATTATTACCTTTTGATCTTGTTGATCACGAGCTTTGGTGGTCCAGTCCCAAGTGGTTAATGACAAGTGACATCCCGTTTCCCACTGATGTACCAAATTGTCAAGAGGAGTTAAAAGAAGAACGCAAGCAGACTTCATGTGCTATTGGATTGAATGTTGAAGAATTGCCTATCATTTCAAGGGTATCCTCATTTCGAAAACTCCAAAGAGTGCTAGCTTGGTGTCTCAGATTCATCTCTAATGTTAAATTAACATCTACGGAAAGAAAATTCGGAGCTCTCACAACCAAAGAACTGGAAAAAGGTTTAGTATGCTGTATCAAACAAGTCCAAGTAAACAACCTTTGCCTCTGAGCTCAAGTGTCTTCAAAGTGGAAAACCCTTGCCTGCCAACTCCAGAATTCTCAATTTGTATCCTTTTATTGATAACTAGCTGAAATGCCCGTTCTTCGCACGGGTTAAGTTTTAAAAACAAAAATGTATCTATTATAGAATTATAATATTTTTAGTGAGGGTAAAAACCCTGTATAAAAAGTAGTATAACCAAAAATTAAAAATATTTTTTTCAAATGAATGTTCACATTAGAAATAATTTTAAGCAAATTGCAATTTGGCCTCAAAGTAAATAATAATTAAACAAAAACAAATATTTCAATGTAAGAGAGAAAATTATCAAACTAAAGAGTAAATAGATATGAATGAATGCAAATATAAATAAAAACTACAGAAAAGTGATAGCAGTAGTGAGTTTCTGCTAAGGGAACTAACTATGGGGGAAATAACCTGCAATAGATGAACTGAAAGAAAAAATTAATGATAAACTGATTCACTAAATGCTATCATAAATAAGAAATATTAGGAAGCCTTCAACTGAAAAAAAATTAAATTAGCATGGCACCCATGCCTCATATAATACTACCTGACATCTCTGTAATACGTCTAATATACAGTATTAGATGTAATTAAATACTAAAAACATTTAATCAGTATGAACTAAAATCAAAATCTACCTAAAACAGGTCCCCGTTGAAATAGTTCAGAACAAACAATTACATTAATTATTGAAACAATACTTTTTTGCAACATTTCTATTAAAAATTATTATTTGATTTCAAAGAGCAAAAGAATGAGTACATAAATGATAAATAAATATAATGATAAGTGAAATATATATATCCTATATGGACAGTATAAAATAAAATATGCATATAATTTCCAAGAAACTATGTGAGGAACAGATAATCAGAAGCAAAGTTAAAACCATGATAGCATGAGACGTAAAATCATTTCAACACTGAATTTTAAAGAAATCCAGAGGGAAATATGAGAAAATCTTTTCAAGGTGCATCTTTTTTCTGTGCAAAAATTTTTATGATCACAAATGAAACAGTTTTCTGATTTGCAAGATTGCCAGAAGCAAAGTTAAGTCATGACGAAAAATCTGGTCAAAATGGAATTCAAAAGAAAGTATGAAAACATTATTTCAAGGTCACTTTATCATAGTTCCAGCAAATAGTTTTTTTGTTTAAAAAAATTATGCTTTTTTTTCCATTTAAAACAAAAATGAGCTCTTTTTGGTCATAGAGACCAAAAGGCAAAAAACAGCGATACACAAAAACATTCTGGTTTCTCATAAATAGGAAGCATTATCTTCACGATATTACCAACATGTTAATAGCAATTAGTTTGAATTCAGTGTCATTTTCTTTCCGTTATACAAAATTTGAGCAATATTTTCTACATTGAACAAAATATTGAATATGCCGATGAAGGAAGAATTATTATTATGAATATTTATCTTCAAGGACAGAAATTGGCATACATATGTAAAACATGTAACATTTATGTGTAAAAAATGTATACATACAATCAGCATGAAGAACTGATTGTCAGAAGGAAAATTACTTTTAGCATTTAATCGCATCCATAGTTTTTCTAACAAATGTATTTTTTTTTTTTTTTTTTTTTGTGAACAAATGGACATCACAAAAAAAAATTCTCGTAAGAAGTGAAGGTGTAGTTTCATTGATTGTAAAAAAACAAAACCCTTTGATATTTGTGTTATGAATAGGTAATCATGATCTATGATTCTGTTTACAAAAGGTCTCACAAATTATTGTTCGGCTGAAAAATAGACTTTTGAGTCTTTGTATCTCATTAATTACTGTACCAACAATGATACGCAAGAAAAGGATAGTTCAGAAAAATAAAACTGTGACACTGAAATAGGAATTATAACAACATTTAAATTAAAACCTTATCTAAAACAGAAAAGTAAGCCTAAATTTTGATAAAATTGCCATAAACAGTTTTGAACAACAACAAAAAAACACATAACAGAAAATCTTAAATATTTGAAATTGAAATAAAAGAAACAAATAAATATAAAAGTAACCTTACACATAGTATAGAAATTATAATATTAATTCAAACCAAAAGATAAATAAATTCAGATTTGATGAAACTACCATAAGCAAAATCTTATACGTGAATAGAAATTCTAACTTAAAATCACAATATTGACAATGTGCTGATCTCAATTAGTTTGAATTGAGTGTCATTTTTCTACTTTTTTTTGTTACAATGGAAAAATGTGGAATCGGCCAATTAAGGAAAAGGGTACTTATGTATTGGCGTTATCACAGCAAAATTTGCACCAATATATCAAAATAACAGATTCTTATGTGTCTTATATGGAAAAAATCAAATTTTGGTGAAAAAAAAGAGCCACTTTGATTGCGGTGACTGATAATCAGGTGATGACTTAGTTTCACGCTATACATAGCCCAAGTACAACTGTATATTGATAGTATCACTAATTTCAGTTTAACAAAAAGAAAACCTCATACATAAATAAAAATTTGTATTAGCCTTTGTATTCTTACGTATTAGCATCACCACAGCCAAATTATCGCTAAGCAAATCACACTATATCCACCAAAATCTGACTAATTTTTTTTAGCGCGTTTTTCACATAGTGTAAAAAAAGCGCTATTAGGACGCAAATTTTGTCTTCGTTCCATATTTTGTCGTACCTTTTTCTCAGCCAATAAGCAACCGATTGACCTCGGGTTTTCGGCATTTGTGCCCTAGATGAGCCGAATCATATTTAAATTAATTTTTTTTAAGTATAGTACAACACTACACCTTCTGTTAGTAAAAAGTTCATTAGTTGCATTATTGTAAAATACAACATGTGAAAAACACGCTAAAATTACTTGGCCATGCCAATGATTGATATCTTGTTTAATATAAAAACATGCAAGAATCTTTGTTATTACTGCTTAGGACGCAAGCGGTTAAGACTGTATTCTGATAGGAAGATGCATCGGTCTTCCAGCTAAACCTGTTATATATTTTTTAAATAACTAAATTAGTTTAATATATATTGTTTTATCTTATTTTTGGTATGATTATTCCGAACCATTTCTGGGTTTAAATTTAATTCTGTCATTTCTTTTCAGCTTAAAAATTTTTGATTTATTTTGTATGTAGTCAATTGTATTCATATTGTAGTACCTATT
The DNA here is from genome assembly GCA_019973975.1 of Trichonephila clavata. Taxonomy (NCBI): domain Eukaryota; kingdom Metazoa; phylum Arthropoda; class Arachnida; order Araneae; family Nephilidae; genus Trichonephila; species Trichonephila clavata. Next base: position 21,895 of record BMAO01033990.1, read on the forward strand.
TTGATTTAAGGATGTGTCAGGTTTATTATTCTATTTTCATTTTGGCCTTTACATGTATACATTTGATTCTTCTATACTGTTTCTGTTTTAGATAGTCATTTCTTTCCCAGCTTAAGAGTTTCTGATGACTTAAGTGTTGCTTTCAAAAATTTCGATTCTTCATTATAAGAAGAAACAAACACATAGGCATCAAAGTGTCCACCACTCCAAGTTTTTGCCACTGAACCTCATGTTTTTAACAGTTTGAAAATTCTCACCAAAATACAGCAAAGAGATATCCCTTATGAAAAATCTGGAAACCGAAAGAACAGAGTTCAGACAGTCTGTAACTCAGAAGCGGAGCAGTAAGTCATAGGGTTCAACATGGCAGTTTTATACGTTGCCAGATGATAGCTGTTCAATTCATGATCAAGTGTAATACCTAAATCTATTCCAGTTGTTGATAATAAATGAACAGCCGTCGAACAATAATACTGATTGCACACAACAAATAAGAATGAACTGAAGAGACAGGAGCATCACCATCATTGGGAACTTGGCAAGGAATGTATCATACTAAAATTCAACAGCTAGTATACTTGGTCATTGTTAGAACATATTAATCAACAATAACAATTGAAAATAATTACCTCCAATGGTAGTTCATAAATAAACGTGCACTTAACTAAAATAGTAATTAAACATTAAACAAACATCTAAACAATCAACATTACCAACTGAAAATCATAAAAATGCATATTAAACCAATTCAATTTAGAATTACTGTAAAAAAAATATATATATATATACATATATACCATAAAACCTCTGACCACACAAAAAAATCAGAAAATCTGGAAGATAAATGACAAAGTTTAATCTAAAACCAGAAACAATACAGAAGAATCAAATGAATACATGTAAAGGTCAAAATGAAAAAAGAATAACAATGTGAAGCTGCCTTAAACCAAAACAGAAATTACAATAGAAATACAATTAATTGACTACACACAAATCAGAAATTTTTAAGCTGAAAAAGAAACAACAAAATTAAATCTAAACCCAGAAATGGTTCGGAATAATCATTCAAAATATATGCAAAACAAAAGTGTATATTAAACGAATTTAATTTAGTTATTGAAAAAATACATAATAGGCTTAGCTGGAAAACCAATGCATCTTCCAACTGTTATCAAATTAGTGTTGCCAATCAAAAAAATAAAATTTAGAAAAAACATTTTTTTAGGATGATTTTTTTCGAAAAACAAATGTAATTCCTCCACTAAGAGTAAAAAAACCGAATAAATACAACCATAAATAAGTATATTTACTATAAAATGTGTTAAAATTCCCCCCAAAACAGCTCGAAACATTAATTTTCGCAAAGTTATGATTTGGCATGTCTGATGACGTCATATCTCCATTTAACTGAAAAATCGCATAAAAATTGAATTTTAAAAAAATCTAAAGTGAATTTCGAAAAAAACTCTTCGAGGTTAATAGCATAACGACCTATAGCTTCTACATGCCAAGTTTCATACATCTGGGTTGCTTAATTTCGCCGGAACAGCTGAAACACACAAACTCTTTCTTTTATTAGTATAGAAGTTCATAGCAGATTGCATTCAGTGCTATAATTAACTAACTTTTTGTCAAAAATAAGCTTCCACCAATTTCAAAGAAAACGGCTCATATATCTGTGAACAATGATAAACGTATAGGTTCAGT